>OX359196.1:3002500-3284000 GCA_947172415.1 Chondrosia reniformis
GCAATCACGCGTCAACTTTTTACACATTCCTTCACTAATCCGTCTGGCTAGTCTACGCATGCGCAAGTGGCTAGCCAGGTTTGATCTGTCTCTAGTGTGAACAAAGCGGACAAAGTTGTTCCGAGTCCGCGTGCCTCTTGCGCAACTAAGGTGTCGCGATGTAAATGCTATGGATATATATATATATATATACATTGCACAACTGAGGTGTTGTGATGTAAATGCTACGGATATAGATATATATATATATAGATATATACATACATACAGACGCACGGTGAGACTGGCATCCAGATTACTTGCCTCGCCGTCCAGCTCGGAAACCACTTATCTCTACTAGTTCTATGCACTATTTGTAAATACTAGTTGTACATACAAATAACTAGTTGTATATATTTGTTGTATGTACCTATTGTATGTACTAGTTTTTGGTATAAGCTGTATGTACTAGTTGTTTTCACTAGTTTTATATACTTGTAGTTTGAACTAGTTGTATGTGGTTATATGTATTACTTGTATGTACCAGTTGTGTGTAATGTTTGTATGTACTAGTTATATTTACTAGTTGTAGTTACTAGTTGTATGTACTAGTTGTATGTACTCTCTTCCTTAGGGTAGAACATTGAACGAACAAAATGGACTTAAAAACCTTCCTAACTAAAACAATGTAACATAAAGCTTGTGCAAAAATTGACGGCCAACAAGAGTCGATCTGAAATCAGTTTACCGGATATCCATGAGAACGAGTCAAGTATTTCGAGTTTACTCAGGGTCGCCTGGGGCCCCACAAGTTTTTTAAACTCCAACTCTTTGTTTTTGTATGTACTACTTGTATGTCCCCTTTGAATGTACTAGTTGTATGTACTAGTTCTATGTACTAATTGAATGTACTATTTTTATGTACTAGTTGTACGAACTTGTTGTATAGGTGTTCTAGTATGTAGTTTTTTGCATTGGTTATTTGAACTAGTTGTATGTACTAGATGTATGTACTAGAATAAGGATTCCTTATAACTGCGACGAACTTATCTTTGGGAAGGTACATCCTTCGACTTTTAAGCGTTTAAAAACGCAGTTGGTTTTTTCAATTCTTGGTCAAACGTTTCGACCCTGGGGGTCTTCCTCAGTGACTGATGGTTGAGTGGAAGAATTGCCTCTATTTATAGAGGATTTTTCCCGCCATTTCCACTTCCTGTCATGTGACCCTCAGCAGAATGAGAAAAACAGGAAGTATGAATATTAAATCGTCTCCAGGCTTGATGTAACACAATGCCTTGATTTAATTCATTCTCACCTGACTATTCTGGATCCTGATGGCTTCTTTGACCCTTCTCCTTTGCCAGTGGGTTTCCCTATCTGTAATCTTGGCCTTGTCCCAAGCAATTGAGTGGCCAGTCTTGAGGGAGTGAACAGCTATACCGTTGCTCACATCCCCCATCCTGACTGCTCGCTTGTGTTCTGCCAATCTCACTTTCAGGGTCCTTCCAGTTTCACCAATGTAGACTGCAGAACACTCAGAGCAAGGAATTAGGTAAACTACACCCTTGATATCCATAGGTGGTTGTGGCTGTTTTGGGTTGGATAAAACGGTTCTCAGTGATCTCTGCTTGGAGAAAATGCTCTGGATACCCATTTTTCTACAGCTTTTATCGATCATCTCACTGAGTCCCTTTTCTCTTAATGGCTTGGTCTTCACCAGAAGATAAGGGCACTCTTGGATGATACGAGTTATCAAGCAATTAAGAGAAACCCCACAATGAAGATAGAACGGAAGGTAACTGAAGTTCTAAGGTCACTTGAGAAAAGAGGCAAACTCCCCTCTGATCTGAGGAAGAAGGTTCAGAACCAAAACAGCTCCACACCTCAGCTCTACGGATTACCAAAAATCCACAAGGCAAGTGTACCCTTGAGACCAATCGTTTCCTCCATTAATTTCCCTACCTACAACCTTTCCAGGTACCTGGCAGGGGTATTGTCACCACTATGGGGGAAAACTTCTCACTTTCTGCGGAATTCTCATGACTTTGTCGAGAAGATCAGGGGAATGGATGTGAACACCGAAGATAAGTTGATCAGTTTCGATGTAAAGAGCCTATTTACCAAAGTACCCATTGATCTATCTCTACAGATCATCAGGAGACGACTTGTGCAGGACCCTAACTTGGAGCAACGGACACCCTTGGATGTATCCACCATTGCGGATCTTACAGAACTCTGTCTCAGGACAACGTACTTCCTGTACAGCGATGAGTTCTTTGAGCAGAAGGAAGGGGCAGCCATGGGATCTCCTCTCTCCCCGGTGGTAGCAAACATCTTCATGGAGGAATTCAAAATAGAAGCTCTTCGTGCTGCTGTGATAAGGCCTAAGTTGTGGTTGAGATATGTGGATGACACATTTGTCATCTGGAATCATGGTGACGAGCAGCTGGAGGACTTCTTGAGTTTCCTCAATGGAAGACATAGCAACATCGAATTTACCATGGAGAAGGAGACCAATGGTTCCTTACCCTTCCTGGATGTGCAAGTAAAGAAGTGCATGGGAAGTTTGGACCCATTTGTGTATAGGAAACCAACACACACAGACAGGTACCTTCACTTTACCTCTCATCACCACCCTAGGGTAAAAACTGGTATCGCACTGTGTCTCAAAGACAGAGCCGAAAAGATTTGTGGACCAAACTCCAGTAACTTGGAAAAAGAAAAGGAGCACCTGGAAGGAGTACTTCAAGCTAATGGATACCCTAAATGGGAGGCTCACAGACTGCTCAACAGGAGAAGGCAGACTAAGGGGAGTGAGGATGAGTGTAAACACAAACTCCTTATTCCATAAATAAAGGGACTCAGTGAGATGATCGATAAAAGCTGTAGAAAAATGGGTATCCAGACCATTTTCTCCAAGCAGAGATCACTGAGAACCGTTTTATCCAACCCAAAACAGCCATAACCACTTATGGATATCAAGGGTGTAGTTTACCTAATTCCTTGCTCTGAGTGTTCTGCAGTCTACATTGGTGAACCTGGAAGGACCCTGAAAGTGAGATTGGCAGAACGCAAGCGAGCAGTCAGGATGGGGGATGTGAGCAACGGTATAGCTGTTCACTCCCTCAAGACTGGCCACTCAATTGCTTGGGACAAGGCCAAGATTACAGATAGGGAAACCCACTGGCAAAGGAGAAGGGTCAAAGAAGCCATCAGGATCCAGAAGAGTCAGGTGAGAATGAATTTAGATCAAGGCATTGTGTTACATCAAGCCTGGAGACGATTTAATATTCATACGTCCTTTTTTTCTCATTCTGCTGAGGGTAACATGAGAGGAAGTGGAAATGGCGGGAAAAATCCTCTATAAATAGAGGCAATTCTTTCACTCAACCATCAGTCACTGAGGAAGACCCCCAGGGTCGAAACGTTTGACCAAGAATTGAAAAAACCAACTGCGTTTTTAAACACTCAAAAGTCGAAGGATGTACCATCCCAAAGATATGTATGGACTAGTTGTATGTACTAATTGTATGTAGTAGTGGTATCTACTAGTTATTCGTTGCATGTACTAGTTATATGAACTAGTTGTATGTACTAGTTGTATTTACTAGTTGTGTGTACTAGTAACTAGATATATGCACTAGTTGTATGTAGTAGTTGTATATACTAATAGTATATACTAGTTGTAAGTTCTAATAAGTAGTTGCAAGTACTAGTTAAATGTAATAATTGTATGAACTAGTTGTAGGCACTAGGTGTAGGTACTAGTAACAATCTGTATTTACTAAGTGTATATACCAGTTGAATGTACTAGTTTTAAGTTATTATATGTACTAGTTGTATGTACTACTTGTGTGAAATTGTTGAATGTACTAGTTGTATGTAATTATATGTACTACTTGTGTGTACTAGTTGTGTGAAATTTGTGTATGAACTAGTTATATTTACTAGATGTAGTTACTAGTTGTATGTACTATTTCTGTGTACTCTTTGTATGTACTAGTCATATGTACTTGTTGAATGTACTAGTTGTATATATCTGCTGGTCAGTAGTGGTATGTACTAGTTATATCGACTAGTTGTATGTACTAGCTGTTGTACCAGTGGTATGTACTAATTGTATGTACTAGTAACAATCTGTATTTATTAGTTGTATAGATTAATTGTATGCACTAGTTGTATGTATTTATATGTACCAGTTGTATGTACTGGTGGTGTGTAATTTTTGTATGTACTAATTTAATGTACTAGTTGTATGTACTAGCTGTATGTACTAGTTATATGTACTAGTTGTTTGTACTAGTTGTATGTACTAGTTGTATCTACTATTATATAGTTGTATGTACCAGTTATATGTACTAGTTGTATGAACTAGCTGTATGTACTAGTTGTATGTACTAGTTGAAAGTACTAGGTGTGTGTAATTTTTGTATCTACTAAGTATATTTACTAGTTGCAGTTACCAGTTGTGTGTACTAGTTCTATATAGAAGTGATTAGGTTTATGTACTCCTTGTATGGACTATTTGTATCTACTATTTGTATGTACTAGTTATATATACAGGTTATATGTACTAGTACTATGTCCTAGTTGTAGTACTAGTTGTAAGTACTACATAGTTGTATGTACTGGTAGTATATACCAAATTTTATGTACCAGTTGTCTCTACTTGTTGTATTTACTAGTTGTATGTACTAGTTGTATATAGTTAAATATATGTACTTGTGGTGTATACTAGTGTGTGCAATTAATGTATGAACTAGTTATATGTAATAGTTGTATATACTAGTTGTGTGTACTAATTGTAAGTACTACATAGTTGTATGTACTGGTAGTATATACCAAATTTTATGTACCAGTTGTCTCTACTTGTTGTATTTACTAGTTGTCTCTACTTGTTTTATTTACTAGTTTTCCTACACCTACCGCGGCACCTCCATCTGGAGATCACTTCCTACAGAATCAAAGACAGCCTCAACCCTGGCCACGATCTCAGTGCTTGCTGGTAATTCTATAAACACTTAACCTATTAATTTATATTAATTTATTTTATTTATTGGGGCGCCGCAGGCGCCCTTATATTGTTTTCAGAAATTATGTTAACGTATGGCTTCCTGTTCGTAGTCTTGTATATACAGTACAAGTTACAATATACTAAGGTAATCTAATATAAATAATATAATATAATATAATATAATATAATATAATTAAATAATTCATATGGCTCCAAGAAAGGACCTAGAAACAAAATGGGCACATCATCATAAAGTTTAGAGTATAAAACTCATTTTAAATTGAAGCGATTTTTTATTTAGGCCTCCGTTTGTTAGGAAACGGAGGACAAAGTCTGCATATAAAATGCCATAGGACTATAGAAAACCTATGGGAAATTTATATTGAAACCATGTGTTATATTAATAAAAATTTTCAATTGGTCAGATAACTGTGAAACCGACATATATCATGGTACAAGTGTATGACAAACGTCTGGCCAAGTTTTGCTTAATTAAATGAGCAAAATAATCAAGATATAACGAAGAATTCATGGTTACGATTGCGCTATCTCGTGATGTATTATGATGTTTCTCTAGGGCGTCACCAACACCTCTCGTATGTCGCTCCATAAACATTTAGTGAATCATGTGACGTTGCGAAAACGTCACCGACTCGTTGCTAAAGAAGATCATCCTTTTATAAACGGCTATGACAAGTTGACGCTCTCCTACGAGAAGGAGCTACGGAATAAGCGAGTTGTAGCGAAGGTTAGATAAAGCGTATTTGTATACGTTCATGTTAAGTTTAAGCCAGAATTGTTGCTATATTGATGTAAAATAAATAAAATAAATTCGTTTAGACGACCGTAGTAAAACTTTGGTACTTATATATATATATATTACAATCAAGTACTACACAGTACAAGTTACAAATTTAAGAGGGCCAAGTGACTATACAATATTAAAATTACAATCAAGTACTAGCTACACATGCAGTGCAAGTTACAAATTTAAAGAGATCCAAGTGACCCCTAGGATAATCAGTATTTTAAACAGTACAAGACTTTAGTCACACTAGTACTGTTGCCGGCTTAAAAGTAGCTTTCTCTTCCTTAGCGTCGAACATTGAACCATCGAAAGGGATTTAAAAACCACCTTTACTCATACTATGTAACGTAAAGCTTGCACAAAAACGTTTTCTACGAGATAGGGTCTTGAAATTGATCGCTTTCTTAAGGGATAAATGAAGCAACATAAGAAAAGTTTGCAGGTGAATGTTGTTAGAAAAATTGGGATTACTTCGGCCGGACAAGGACTTATTGCATAGAGATGTTCTCTACGTGAGTTGAATTGGATATGCCCTAAGTTAGCCAGCAGTCCTGTAATAAACTTTACGCTTTACCTAAATCGTTTACAAGGACTTATTGTATAGAGTTTATAAGCGATGTTGTCTACGTGAGTTGAAGACGAACCCTGACGCCTAGGTAGCATACTTTCTTGTCTTGAAAAAGTACTCGCCTTGCTGTAAGAAGGTAAAGAAAACCTTTCTTTCAAGTTAGGCTGTCATTTCAGAGCCCAATTTACCTTACTTTTGCAACATGTGTACTTAAGATTTTAAATTAATTAAATTCGGCCGGACAAGGACTAATTGCATAGAGATGTTCTCTACGTGAGTTGAATTGGATGTGCCCTAAGTTAGCCAGCAGTCCTGTAAAAAACTTTACGCTTTACCTAAATCTTTTACAAGGACTTATTGCAGAGTTTATAAGCGATGTTGTCTACGTGAATTGAAGACGAACCCTGACGCCTAGATAGCATACTTTCTTGTCTTGAAAAAGCACTCGCCTTGGTGTAAGAAGGTAAAGGAAACCTTTCTTTCAAGTTAGGCTGTCATTTCAGAGCCCACTTTACCTTACTTTTCCCACATGTGTACTTAGATTTTAAGTTCATTTCGAATGTGTAATCAATTATAATATGTAGTCACGTACCATTTCCTTATCGTTAAACAAACATTGTTTATTTTAAACAGTGTCTATAGATTTGCTACACAAACATTCAATAGGTGAATTGAAGTGAAAATATCAATCGCACATAGGAATCGGTTCAGGTGAGTAATCAAGTGTACAATTGTCTTCTGTACCTATCTATTGTGACCAACACTATCGAAAGTCCAGCTTGGATTTTAGTGTTGATTTCAGTGAATAGGTTTATTGGGCAACTAAAAGCATTGAGAGATTTCTAGGCTTTGCTATGTAATTTGTAGCTTCCAAAGTCTATATTCTTAGCATTATAACAGGATGGATTGACTATATGTAATGTATTTTCATGGCAAGGTTTGTGCAGTGTAGATCTCATTGAATTGAGTTGATTTTACTTTGAACACTAAGCAACAAGCAAAGAGGGATACCTAGACTTCTCTATAGTCCTTCATGCACCCTCATTACCAAAAATTAGTCAAAAATGTACTGATGGATGCCATGCATTTGAGCATGACAATAAGATGGATTGTGCATGGGCTGGGGTGAATGTTGAAATAGAACAACAAATTTGTAGGGACATCATCAAATTACATATACATATAAAAGAAGTAGTTTTGGAAATCTTTTATCTTTTGTTAAGTTGTGGCTTTGAAAAAAGCCGTTTCTGTTTCTTTAATATATTATTAATACTTGTATGATATGTAAGTTAGTGTATTGCAATGGTCTAATAATCTTTCTAATGGTAGTTATAGTTACGTGTAAGAAGATGTAGCAACAGCCTGCCTGGTGAGGGTGGTGGTACAGGCTGTGGTATCAGTGCTGTTGGTGGAGCAGGGGCTTCTACTTTGGCTGCTTCCACTTTAGCCTTCTCTTTTTCCTCATTCTTCTTTCCTTCCGCAACATCTCCCTCTAAATATATTGTATCAACATGAATATAATACAGACTTTGTATCATTATATACACTTACCACTTTTTCTTCATTTTTTTGTTTCTCATTTATCTACATGAAAGAATAACGAAAACATTAATCAACAGGAATACAATATCATATGTTGTACCTCCTCCATATGCCGTACCTCCTCCATATGCCGTACCTGGACTTCTTTCAGCTGCAAAGCAGAAACATTGATTACATGGAAGAACAGCTGGACATTCCACATTTTTACTATTATTAACATTGCTGTTACTTACATTTCGATTATTCTGCCAGCACAGCAGTGCCACAACTATCATTAGTTGTGTGATGGCCTATGTACATAGTGGAGGTATTGATAGTAACTTGCACTGTACCACGTGCACTTTTACACATATAGCAAACAGTATATTTCATGCACTTACTATTCTTGCCATCCATTCGCCTGTATAAAAAAGGAGCACCAAAGCCACTATTATCACCGTGTAAAGAGCCTATGTGCAGTGTGGATGTAAACCAAATAGATGGTAGATTTGGTGACTTACAAACAGTCTAACTCACAAAGTAACCCAACGCTAGGAATATGGCTGTCGTGTTCACTGCACTAAGCACCTCTACTCTCAATACCATTTCTTTCGTTGGTAAATGTTGGTAAAAACAATGGAAACAATATTAAGCAGTTGCGCGCGTTGTATGCGGTCATTATTGCTATGGAAATCGTTAATCGTTCCGAGCTCAAAGATCGGCAATGAGTGTTCTCTTTACGAAATTGACGCTGTTCATGAATTCTCCTAGTCTGAAGCTTTCCTCGAGCTTTCAGGAATTCATCCTATTTGCACTGTGTGCGATACTTAGCTGCCATACAGCGAAAAGAGTGCTTTTCAGCACTAAATCGGTGACAGGAGACTGCGCTGAGGTAAGTAATTTATTTTCTCTAATTGGTGTTAGTATGTATGAGCTGTATAAACAGTTGTTGGGCTGATATTCATATAGAGCTAGCCGAATGAGTTGTCATATTTGTTCAACACTGTTGCAATTAGCTATAAAATATGAAATACCATATATCGGTAAATAAATCGATGTATTTAAAAAAATACGAATTGACTGGATTCGCAATCCTTTGACAAGTATTGATTTAACCACAATGGTTTACTGCTATATAGTTGACATCGTGAAATGATTCATTTTGATTGCCAAGAGAATCATTCGAGTAGTGACCCGGCAATAATTACGAAGAGCGACGATTATTCTAATGATACGAATGTAAATCTAACATGCAGAAAGGTTTGATAGTAGTATAATTTGGGCGTAATGCTATTTGATTGACAATGCCACCCAGTGTAGCAGGTGAACAAATGTATAGTCTGCATATATGCTACTATACGCACGACAGAGTCAAGTATGCCTAAGTTACAAGCTCCACGATCTAGGGTTATATGTAGGTCCAAAAGTCTGTCCAGCTAAAATGTTGTCTACGAAGAAATGCTGGCACAAAAATTGTCCTAATTGGCCTAAGATTGCCAGAAGCTTCCATGTTTTGAGTTTACATTCGAAACATTTGAAGATGCACTAGAGGATCTTGTAACATAACGCAGACACTTTTACGTATACACACTATATGCATGTGTACAGGTCTCATCAATTATTGGGGCGCCACAGGCACCCCTATATTGTTATTTATATATATGTGTATATCCGGCAAAAAATATAATGTAATATAATATAATGTAATAAAATATAATGTAATGTTGTAATTGAGAAGTATGTAAGAAAATACAATTCCATATCTAAGTCTGAGTAAGGGGTGTGATCCTATAGCTAAGGCTGAGTAAGGAGTGTGATCCTATAGCTAAGGCTGAGTAAGGGGTGTGGTCCTATAGCTAAGGCTGATTAAGGGGTGTCGTCCTATAGCTAAGGCTGAGTAAGGAGTATGGTTCTATATAGCTAAGGCTAAGTAAGGGGTGTGCTATAGCTAAGGCTTAGTAAGGTGTGTGGTCTTATAGCTAAGACTGAGTAATTAAGGAGTATGGTTTTATAGCTAAAGCTAATTAAGGGGTGTGGTCCTATAACTAAGGCTGAGTAAGGGGTTTGATCCTATAGCTAAGGCTGAGTCCTATAGCTAAGGCTGAGTAAGAGGTGTGGTCCAATAGCTAAGGCTGAGTAAGGAGTATGGTTCTATATAGCTAAGGCTAAGAAAGGGGTGTGGTCCTATAGGTAAGGCTGAGTAAGGGGTGTGGTCCGATAGCTAACGCTGAGTAAGGCTGAGTAAGGGGTGTGGTCCTATAACTAAGGCTGAGTAAGGGGTGTGGTCCTATAGCTAAGGCTAAGTAAGGAGTATGGTTCTATATAGCTAAGGCTAAATAAGGGGTGTGGTCCTATAGCTAAGTCTTAGTAAGGTGTGTGGTCTTATAGCTAAGGCTAAGTAAGGGGTGCAGTTGTAGAGCTAAGGTAGAGTGAGGGGTTTGGTGTCCTATAGGCAGGGTAGAGTGAGGGAGTTAGGGGGTGTGGTCATCACATAGTGAGTACCTTGTATCCATGGTAACATAAATGCGCATAAATATGCATCACTGGACATTAATCCTTTTCACACTGCATATGAATTCGACTCCTCGATACCTAATAGTGTAAAACAAATAGTATGGAACGTAAAGCCTGATGATACTGTCATACGGTATCATAATTAAAAACGGCTAATATAAATGGTACATACATCCATTCGGTTGCTCATTTATATGCATAATGTTCCAACGGTTCGGAGTGACAGTAGAGAGTCAGTCTTTGGGGGCAAGCATATGTATACAAGCCCAACAAGAAAGCATTCAAAGGAACGTTGCTATATACAAACCAAAACTCGCTCAAGACGCAAAACGTCTACAGTGATATAGCCTAAATGCACAATGAATCTACAATTATCTCGCTCATTTTATTATGCCAAGAATACACATGGAATGTCATAACATACAATTGTTATTATCTATATAATGCTTGCATAACAAAACACTCTATATATACATGATTATCTTGCAAGTTATTGTTGGCAAAATGTTTGTTGGTAAGTTGACATAAGCAACATTAATATACTGTACACAATTATAGTATGTCTACTTGGTCTTCACATATTGATTTCTTTCATGTCTGTGTATAGAGTATCATGAAATTGATTGGAAAGTTCCTTCCAACTGAAGGTAAACTGACAATGTGTAGTCATCGCTCCAAAAGATGTAAACATTGTATGAAACTTAACCCCGGTAAGTCATGCACATTGTACACTGTGGTACACTGTTTAGTCCTACAAAGGCCTGCAATTAAAAAAGCAATTGGTCTATTGGCTGTTGCTACCTTTATATTCTTTGAAATATACACACTTCAAGCTCAACTAGTAGCTAACTGTAAAGACCAACCTAGTGCTTTTGTTCAAACATGCTATGGTACTGCTTTGCATAATCCAACACAATACTCTCTCGATGCAAATCAAGAAAACTTAAACCGTTTGGTTTGCCGTGAGTATGCATACATTAATAGACTAAAGACGACATATGTTCGCTACCGAAAACGATTGCATACCCTTTTTCTTTATATTTCAAAACATCGCTTTCATCGACCTTCATGTCTGGCTTTGCTTCTACTGTTACTCCTCTTAAGTGGAGATGTTGAAGTCAATCCAGGCCCTATCACCAGTAAAGAAAGGCAGGATAAGAAAGAATTGGATGCAGGTTTAATTCAAGATACCTCCAAAGAAAAACAAAAGCGGGAAACAGCTATAAACAGTTAATCTCCATAGAGTCTAGTGGTGAACAAAGTATGCACAGTTATTGCATCTCAATTGGATAACCCTTGCCAATTAAAATTGAACAGCAGTACAAAACAGACTTTGACAAGCACCCACAGGCAAAGAAAGGATTACCAATTATTGAGACAGAAAAAAGTGATCAGCAGTTAAGCAAAAAAAGGACTTTGTCTCGAGCAAGATTCACAGCTGAAAAAAGTGAGCAACGACAACAGAGACTTCTGAGATCACGTGTTAATCAGGCTAGAAGACTGAAGGAGGAAGATGAGACAGCAAGGAAAGCATGATTGGAAATCTTGAAATTTAGTGCCAGGCAAAGACTTCAGAAGGAAGATGACAATGCAAGGCAAATGCGATTGGAAGTCTTAAAGTTTAATGCCAGCCACACACTGAATAAGGAAAATGAGACAGCAAGGCAAGCACGATTGCAAGTCTTAAAGTGTAATACCAGCCAGAGACTGAAGAACGAAGATAAGACAGCAAGGCATGCACGATTGCAAGTCTTAAAGTGTAATGCCAGCCAGAGACTGAAGCAGGAAGATGAGACAGAAAGGCAAGCACGATTGGAAGCCATTAGACGAAATTACAGAAAAAAGTGGACAAAGAGGATGAGGCAAGCCGTGACAAAAGACTTCAGACTAAAGCAATGAATGTTCGACAGTACCGTGCCAAACAAAGTCTTGCACAAAAGGAAAATGACCGCGAGAAGGCAAGGATGAGGATGCAAACCATTCGCAGGAAACAAGCTACTTTAGCAGCTATGCAAGAACCATCCAGAAGGAAAGATGAAAAATTACAATTAACTGATGACAATGAGGAAAGCACAAAGACAGATGGTGTGAAAATTCCTGACCCATCAATATCGGTGAATTCTGTGGACACTAAGCAGTTGATCAAGGCAGACATCACCGAGAAGAAAAGAAAACATTCAGCACATCACAACAAACTACCTGAGACAAACAGAGCCAAGTTCATAAAAGTGGCCTGTGAAGGCCCTTCTTGTGTATGTACATCGTGTCATAAACTGTGCTATCAAATGCACAGAAAATTCTCAAAAGATGGCAATGAGTTTGTTGATTTTATTAAGTTGGAATCTCCAGTGGACAAAAAAACCTGGTTTTGCACCAGATGTATATCCTCTTTGAAGAAAAGGGACATTCCAGGTAATGCTTTGGATAATAACATGCGAGTCTCTGAAGTCCCCAAGGAGTTACAAGGACTCAACAGCTTAGAGGAACGCTTAATTTCACGTGTTACTCCTTTTATGAAGCTGATAGTGCTACCACGTGGACGCCAGAGGGCAATTAGGGGTCAGGTCATCAACTTCCCCACCCCCATGACCAACACGGTAGACCAACTGCCACGTCCAGCTGAGGATACTGATATTGTATACGTGCAGCGTCCCAGTGAGTCAGAATGTGTGCCAGAGAGAGCAACTTCAGCCACAAGGACATACTACTGCTGTCGTTATCGAAAAGTAATGCTAGCTTTGAATTGGCTGAAGGAAAATAATCCCATCTTCCATGATGTTAAGGTGGTTGATCCATCTGAGAAACAGTTTTCAGAGGAAGGTGACGAATGTCAGGCAGACCATGTTGAGGAGTCGGGTGTTGTGAGGAGCAACACATTGATACCTGACATACCCGTGTCCAAACTCATTCAGGATGGAGCATTTCCTGTTCATCAGTTGGAAAGAATTTCCTCAGCACCTGTGAGTGCTTTCAATGAGCCTCAACTGGAGCTAATGGCATTCCCTACTTTGTATCCCAATGGAAGAAATGGTTTTGAAACACATAGGAATGCCAAACTCTCTCCCTTGGACTACTTTCAAACCCGTGTCATGAGTAGTGATGCTAGATGGGCACGGCATCCATCTTACCTCTTTTGGGCTTGTAATATTGTAGAAGCACACAAGCTGCAAAGTAGCATTTCTATTGCTCTACGTCTGAGGAATCCAGGAACTCAGAATGTGAACACCAATAAAGACAAAGATAAACATGAAGAAAGCAAGGAACATTATCTCACAGCAGGTGATCTGAAGGGATCATCGGCAAAAGAAAATCCAGATGTACGTGAAAACTGCTACAGTTTCATGAGGGATATTCGTGGTACTGCAGCCAACTGGCAGTCAGCAAAAATCTATCTGTTCACAATGTTGCGTTCCCTTGGACCTCCAACATTCTTCATCACATTCAGTGCAGATGACCATCACTGGAAAGATCTCATGATGGTTTTAGCCAACTGCAGTGGACGGAACCTGACTGAGGAGCAGGTGGACCTACTCACTGATGAAGAGAGGAGAGACTTTATGGCCAGTAATCCTGTGGTTACTGCTCGCCATTTTGCACATCGCTTCCAATGTCTGGTGAAAGAAGTCATTAAAGGTTCAGGAAAGCCAATTGGAGAAGTGATTGATTTCTTCTGGAGAATTGAGTTTCAGTTGCGAGGATCACCACATGTTCATTCCTTGTGGTGGATTAAAGATGCTCCAGACTTGGACACCAAGGCAGGTAGCCAATCAGCTCCTGAGTTCATTGATAGGTACATATCCGTTCAAGTCCCAGATTGGGGCTGTGGAAAGGATGAACTCAGATCAACCATCCTTCGGGTCCAGCAGCACAAGCATACTACTACTTGCCAGAAGACCAGCAAAAAGAAGAAAGAGTGTCGTTTTGACTTCCCCAGACCTTTGTCGTGTGAAACACGCCTGTGTAGGAAACAAGTCACGCTTTTACCTTCTTAAGCGGAACAAAGGGGAAGAAAATATCAATGCTTTCAACATTCATCTGCTCCTTGCATGGCAGGCCAATATGGATATACAGTTAATTGGATCAGTTTATGGTACTGCATCGTACACTTGTTCTTACATGTGCAAGGGAGAAAGTGAAGAAGTGAAGAAGGCCATCAGAGATGCTCTCAACACTCTACCTGCTAATGCTTCAATTCGCAAAAAAACTATCCAAAGTAGGCAATACTATGCTGTCACATCGAGAGCTTAGTGCCCAAGAGGCTGCCTACAGACTTTGCAATTTGCCACTGAAGGACTCGACTAGGAAAGTAGTGTTTGTTAACACCGTCCGACCTGAAAATCGAACACGACTTCTCAAGAGCCGATCTGAACTATTTGAACTGGGAGATCATGATACTGCCATCCTTCAACCAGGTTTGTTTGATAGGTATGCTACAAGGCCAAAGGGAGATGACTTTGAAGAAATTACTCTGGCTTACTTTTCTGTGTGGTATGATACTATACCAAGGGAAGACAGTCGTAAAAAAGATGACTATACAGGACCCGGACAGCGATCGCAACCTCGATACAAGTTGCAAGATAATATGGGTTGGATCAAGTTAAGGACCAAACAGGCATGTCTATGTACTCCGGTGATGACGCCCTCAAGCCATGGTGATGACTACTACTATAGTCTCATGTTACTGTACATTCCATGGAGGCAAGAAAAGGCTGACTTGCTCCAAAACAATGAAACCGCCATGGCTGCTTTCATTGCTTGTGAAAGTGAACTTAAAGTCCTCAATGCTCAACATGAAGCATTTGCAGAGGAAGTACAGCGAGCAGTGCAACAGCTACAGGCTGTAAAGGATGCCGCATACATGGATCTTGTGGCTCCTAATGTGCAACACGGAGAAAGAGAAGATGCCAAGCATCCAACGGAGGAGGCTGATGGAGGACTGTACAATGGAGAAAATTTTATAGAACAAGAGAATATGGAAGACTTGGCAGATGTAGCACCTACATTGCTGGAGGATTTTGATACCAGTGGTGCCATCTCTCGTTCTCGCCTCAACGAGAAAGCATTTAGGGAGCTGATTCTGAGCCTAAATGCAAAACAGACAGAGGCATTCGAGATTGTTGTCAGGTATACGGCAGAACTACATAAATACCATATTGGAACAGTATCATCTCCTCCAGAATGCTTCCACCTGTTCATTACAGGTGGGGCTGGAACAGGAAAATCACACTTGATCCATGCCATCAGGGAGCATATTGAAAGATCAGTGCAGGGAAGCAAGGATTTCCATGGATGCATGGTCATGGCACCTACAGGAGTGGCTGCTTTTAACATCAATGGACTCACTATTCATCGAGCACTGAGTCTACAAGTGGAACATGGAAGGTCAGCGCATCAATTGCATTTGAGTGCTTTGGCTCTCAATGAACTTCGTCGACTTTGGAAAGGAGTTCACACTATCATTGTAGACAAAATCAGCATGGTTTCTTACAAGGCACTCGTAGCTGTTCATCAAAGGCTTTGTGAGATCTTTGCTACGGATGACATTTTTGGAGGAGTTAATGTTATTGCTGTTGGGGATTTGTACCAACTGTCCCCTGTAAATGGACATTATATATTCAGCAGTGCAAAGGTGCAATCAAGGAGGCTTGCATCCCATTTGTGGAAAGACTTCTTCAGTATGATTGAATTGGAAGATAACATACGACAGCACAATAATCAGTCTTTCTCATCACTGCAGAATAGAATTCGAATAGGAGACCACACTCAGGAAGACATTGCTATCTTAGCAACTCGCAAGACATCCAACAATCCAGTGGATCTTTCGTCATCACCCATTTTGCAATGCACTTAGACTGTTCCCTCGGGTTTCTGACTGTGACCTCTAAAATGACCAGGAGCTGCACAAATTGACTTCTGCAACAGTGCAGTTGTTTGAAGCATCACATGTGATTTTGGAGAGTCGCAGATGCACACATGGGGCTGTATCCTATGAGCATATACGAGAAGAACTCATTCCCAATGATGACAAAGAGTGTGGTGGCTTACCAAGGCGTTTGAAACTGGCTGTTGGGTCGGAAATTATGTTGAGAAGAAACATAAAATGCGGAGATGGACTTGTGAATGGTGCTCGAGGTATCATAGTAGGATTTAAATGGCCAGGAAACGTAAAAAATCAACCAAGCCCAGGTGCACTACCTGAGTATGTTCTTATCAAATTTCATGATCCTCGAGTTGGACAACTAAACAAAGTTCCAATTGAAAATGGACACCAGGAAGTGGTGCCAATTGAACCAATGTCAGTCAGGTTCTATGGACAACAGGGTACTGTGCTTCAGAGAACACAGTTACCTCTCATTCTTTGTTGGGCTGCTACTCTACACAAGGTTCAAGGTCTGTCATTAGATACAGCTGTGCTGGACCTGGGAGAAAAAGTGTTCGAACCAGGGATGGCATATGTGGCCTTGAGTCGTGTTAAGACTCTAGATGGCGTGGCTCTATCAAGCTTTGAACCACAGAAGGTCAAGGCTAACAAACGAGTGCATGCAGAAATGGCCAGGTTACGGAAGAGAAGTGATTCACATGATACATCAGACAATGAGTCACAAACATCCCACCTTTTGGTGCACAGTAGTTCCTCTCTATCCAACAAACCCAATCAACCAATGACCAGTTCCGTTCCTGTCGTTGCTACTCCAGTACCCTCAGTGCAGAGGAATTCTTCTCCACCCATCCAAACCAACTCGCCAACCAAATCTGCTCCAGGTACACATATGCCCTCGGTGCAGAATAATTCTTCTTTAATAATCCAACCCCAGCCCCCAATCATTTCTGTTCCCCATGTTGCTTCACCAGTACTGTCACTTCAAGAAGAGTTTGAAACTTTGGTGAACTGTGAAAATCCGGCTACCGATTTGATCAGCAATTGGGCAAAGTGTCATGAGGGTGATATTACAGCTACTTTGATAAAAGTAAATCAGCCATCCCGTGCAATTCTCAGCAGCTTCCACAGTACAGATGTTGGCGTGAGGGAAAAACTTTTACCTGCCTTTACATTGTTTTATGTTCCAGTGTACACTACAGGAAGTGGAAACTGCATGTACAACATGATTTCATTAACCCTTACTGGAACAGAGCAGTACATGTCTCACTTGAGGTTGCTGACTGCCTACAGCCTCATTACACATCGAGAACATATGTTTGAGGTCATTCAACCAACTGCAAGAATTCTTCTACCCTTAAATGGACGAAGTGAAGCTTCAGTTTTTAAGGAAGCAGAAATTCAGTGGTTGGACCTCGTTCGCAGTTCACTACAAGATGGATCCTGGGGGAATCAATTTCATTTACACGCCCTCTCTATTGCTTTGGAGAGGTCAATTTGCCTGTATGGAGTTATGCGTAACAGAACGGTTCAACATCAAGGCAGGCAGTTGCAATGCATAGATATGACTACTTCAGCAGCTGAATTACAGAACCTCTTTGATGCTAAAGACAAGCGACTGAACAACAGCATTATTTACCATCCAAATGTGGAAACATATTCCCCACTTTTAGGATTCTTTGATGCAAGCCACTTCACTGCTATTTTACCAGCAAATGCATCACGTAACTCCACAGAATTTTCTCCATTCACCACCTTTGCCTAGTAAATATAACTAGTGCTTACAAAAAATACACACTCTGGACTCCTGAGGAATGATATCTAGAGTGTGTGTTTCAATAACTATCTAACTATTAATGACAATCTTTGGAAGTGACATACGTTAATGGTACATGCAAATATGGCTAGCTGCAAAAGCGTGATGTATATGGCAGTGGGCGGAAGACCTTTTATCATGACATTGATATTGGCAAAAGAGAGAGACCCAGATTGTGTTAGACTAGCATTTTGAGCAGTCATATTTTTAAGAATCTCACTTAACTTTAATTGACATTTAACAAAATAAACTTTTTGTTTAGTTTCTATTACAAGTAGCATAATGATGATCCAGTGATGACTATATATACATACATTAGTATTACAAGGTCAACAGAACAAGTAATTTACAACATTGTATGTAACAAATCTCCCTATTATAATATAATGAATAATTGAAACTATTTGTTTTGGATTACATACACAAATATGAATTTAACATTTTACCGTTTTAATAATTAATAGACGATTGTACAACAAAAAAGTAGTTCGAGTTTAAAAAACTCGTGGGGGCGCCTGGCGCCCCTATGCAAACTCGAACTACTTGGCGTATTTCATAGATGTCACCTTTACTCATGCCATTTAGCAGCACCCTAATAGCTAGAGTGATCCCAGGATGCACCACGCGGATGTAGGCATGAATGCATCCCACAGGGAGGTGTTTGCTTTCGAGGGGCAAGTGGATGCCCGTAAGCATGTTACCAGCCCTAGATGTAATGGAGGATGTACAGATGGCTGTGGTAGCCAGTGTGACATGTTTAGTGCATGTCTTGGAAGTGCCTGCATTAAAGGAAACTGTAAAATTAGAATCAATGTACTGTAACCAAACACAGTTAGTTGGACCAAGTGAGTATAAAGTACTCACTAATATAGTGTGCAAAAGTTGCACAAACATGAAGACATTATGTCTAAGTTTGTAGAATGCTAATACATTCATGAACAGTTCTTACTTAGTCTGTTATAAGTATTAGCTCTTACACCTATTATCCTGCTAAATTGTGCAGGAGAGTGTCAGCTACTACACACACACTTTACAAAGGCATGTATCAGTCACATGAAAATGTGTAAAAGACAAGCATATGCATGTGCAAATATATACAATATAATTACACATATACTATATAAACACACATATAATATACAATAACACATATATAATTATACAATTATACATATAGCGATTAAATAAATACTTATACCAACGCATTAACTATGTGTATACCTATCTATTATGTAAAATTTAAATTCATACCGAAATATCTCTTCTTTTTTGTTGTACAATCGTCTATTAATTATTAAAACGGTAAAATGTTAAATTCATATTTGTGTACGTAATCCAAAACAAATAGTTTCAATTATTCATTATATTATAATAGGGAGATTTGTTACATACAATGTTGTAAATTACTTGTTCTGTTGACCTTGTAATACTAATGTATGTATATATAGTCATCACTGGATCATCATTATGCTACTTGTAATAGAAACTAAACAAAAAGTTTATTTTGTTAAATGTCAATTAAAGTTAAGTGAGATTCTTAAAAATATGACTGCTCAAAATGCTAGTCTAACACAATCTGGGTCTCTCTCTTTTGCCAATATCAATGTCATGATAAAAGGTCTTCCGCCCACTGCCATATACATCACGCTTTTGCAGCTAGCCATATTTGCATGTACCATTAACGTATGTCACTTCCAAAGATTGTCATAAATAGTTAGATAGTTATTGAAACACACACTCTAGATATCATTCCTCAGGAGTCCAGAGAGAGGCAAAGGTGGTGAATGGAGAAAATTCTGTGGAGTTACGTGATGCATTTGCTGGTAAAATAGCAATGAAGTGGCTTGCATCAAAGAATCCTAAAAGTGGGGAATATTTTTCCACATTTGGATGGTAAATAATGCTGTTGTTCAGTCGCTTGTCTTTAGCATCAAAGAGGTTCTGTAATTCAGCTGCTGAAGTAGTCACATCTATGCATTGCAACTGCCTGCCTTGATGTTGAACCGTTCTGTTACGCATAACTCCATACAGGCAAATTGACCTCTCCAAAGCAATAGAGAGGGCGTGTAAATGAAATTGATTCCCCCAGGATCCATCTTGTAGTGAACTGCGAACGAGGTCCAACCACTAAATTTCTGCTTCCTTAAAAACTGAAGCTTCACTTCGTCCATTTAAGGGTAGAAGAATTCTTGCAGTTGGTTGAATGACCTCAAACATATGTTCTCGATGTGTAATGAGGCTGTAGGCAGTCAGTAACCTCAAGTGAGACATGTACTGCTCTGTTCCAGTAAGGGTTAATGAAATCATGTTGTACATGCAGTTTCCACTTCCTGTAGTGTACACTGGAACATAAAACAATGTAAAGGCAGGTAAAAGTTTTTCCCTCACGCCAACATCTGTACTGTGGAAGCTGCTGAGAATTGCACGGGATGGCTGATTTACTTCAATCACTTCTCCAATTGGCTTTCCTGAACCTTTAATGACTTCTTTCACCAGACATTGGAAGCGATGTGCAAAATGGCGAGCAGTAACCACAGGATTACTGGCCATAAAGTCTCTCCTCTCTTCATCAGTTAGTAGGTCCACCTGCTCCTCAGTCAGGTTCCGTCCACTGCAGTTGGCTAAAACCAGCATGAGATCTTTCCAGTGATGGTCATCTGCACTGAATGTGATGAAGAATGTTGGAGGTCCAAGGGAACGCAACATGGTGAACAGAAAGATTTTTGTTGACTGCCAGTGGGCTGCAGTACCACGAATATCCCTCATGAAACTGTAGCAGTTTTCACGTACATCTGGATTTTCTTTTGCCGATGATCCCTTCAGATCACCTGCTGTGAGATAATGTTCCTTGCTTTCTTCATGTTTATCTTTGTCTTTATTGGTGTTCATATTCTGAGTTCCTGAATTCCTCAGACGTAGAGCAATAGAAATGCTACTTTGCAGCTTGTATGCTTCTACAATATTACAAGCCCAAAAGAGGTAAGATGGATGCCGTGCCCATCTAGCATCACTACTCATGACACGGGTTTGAAAGTAGTCCAAGGGAGAGAGTTTGGCATTCCTATGTGTTTCAAAACCATTTCTTCCATTGGGATACAAAGTAGGGAATGCCATTAGCTCCAGTTGAGGCTCATTGAAAACACTCACAGGTGCTGAGGAAATTCTTTCCAACTGATGAACAGGAAATGCTCCATCCTGAATGAGTTTGGACACGGGTATGTCAGGTATCAATGTGTTGCTCCTCACAACACCCGACTCCTCAACATGGTCTGCCTGACATTCGTCACCTTCCTCTGAAAACTGTTTCTCAGATGGATCAGCCACCTTAACATCATGGAAGATGGGATTATTTTCCTTCAGCCAATTCAAAGCTAGCATTACTTTTCGATAACGACAGCAGTAGTATGTCCTTGTGGCTGAAGTTGCTCTCTCTGGCACACATTCTGACTCACTGGGACGCTGCACGTATACAATATCAGTATCCTCAGCTGGACGTGGCAGTTGGTCTACCGTGTTGGTCATGGGGGTGGGGAAGTTGATGACCTGACCCCTAATTGCCCTCTGGCGTCCACGTGGTAGCACTACCAGCTTCATAAAAGGAGTAACACGTGAAATTAAGCGTTCCTCTAAGCTGTTGAGTCCTTGCAACTCCTTGGGGACTTCAGAGACTCGCATGTTATTATCCAAAGCATTACCTGGAATGTCCCTTTTCTTCAAAGAGGATATACATCTGGTGCAAAACCAGGTTTTTTTGTCCACTGGAGATTCCAACTTAATAAAATCAACAAACTCATTGCCATCTTTTGAGAATTTTCTGTGCATTTGATAGCACAGTTTATGACACGATGTACATACACAAGAAGGGCCTTCACAGGCCACTTTTCTGAACTTGGCTCTGTTTGTCTCAGGTAGTTTGTTGTGATGTGCTGAATGTTTTCTTTTCTTCTCGGTGATGTCTGCCTTGATCAACTGCTTAGTGTCCACAGAATTCACCGATATTGATGGGTCAGGAATTTTCACACCATCTGTCTTTGTGCTTTCCTCATTGTCATCAGTTAATTGTAATTTTTCATCTTTCCTTCTGGATGGTTCTTGCATAGCAGCTAAAGTAGCTTGTTTCCTGAGAATGGTTTGCATCCTCATCCTTGCCTTCTCGCGGTCATTTTCCTTTTGTGCAAGACTTTGTTTGGCATGGTACTGTCGAACATTCATTGCTTTAGTCTGAAGTCTTTTGTCACGGCTTGCCTCATCCTCTTTGTCCACTTTTTTCTGTAATTTCGTCTAATGGCTTCCAATCGTGCTTGCCTTGCTGTCTCATCTTCCTGCTTCAGTCTCTGGCTGGCATTACACTTTAAGACTTGCAATCGTGCTTGCCTCACTGTCTTACCTTCGTTCTTCAGTCTCTGGCTGGCATTACACTTTAAGACTTGCAATCGTGCATGCCTTGCTGTCTTATCTTCCTTCTTCAGTCTCTGGCTGGTATTAAACTTTAAGACTTGCAATCGTGCATGTCTTGCTGTCTTACCTTCGTTCTTCAGTCTCTGGCTGGTATTACACTTTAAGACTTGCAATCGTGCTTGCCTTGCTGTCTCATTTTCCTCCTTCAGTCTTCTAGCCTGATTAACACGTGATCTCAGAAGTCTCTGTTGTCGTTGCTCACTTTTTCAGCTGTGAATCTTGCTCGAGACAAAGTCCTTTTTTTGCTTAACTGCTGATCACGTTTTTCTGTCTCATTAATTGGTAATCCTTTCTTTGCCTGTGGGTGCTTGTCAATGTCCGTTGTGTACTGCTGTTCAATTTTAATTGGCAAGGGTGATCCAATTGAGATGCAATAACTTTGCATACTTTGTTCACCACTAGACTCTATGGGGATTAACTGTTTATAGCTGTCTTCTCGTTTTTGTTTTTCTTTGGAGGTATCTTGAATTAAACCTGCATCCAATTCTTTCTTACCCTGCCTTTCTTTACTGGTGATAGGGCCTGGATTGACTTCAACATCTCCACTTAAGAGGAGTAACAGTAGAAGCAAAGCCAGACATGAAGGTCGATGAAAGCGACGTTTTGAAGTATAAAGAAAAAGGGTATGCAATCGTTTTCGGTAGCGAACATATGTCGTCTTCAGTCTATTAATGTATGCATACTCACGGTAAACCAAACGGTTTAAGTTTTCTTGATTTGCATCGAGAAAGTATTGTGTTGGATTATGCAAAGCAGTACCATAGCATGTTTGAACAAAAGCACTAGGTTGGTCTTTACAGTTGGCTACTAGTTGAGCTTGAAGTGTGTATATTTCAAAGAATATAAAGGTAGCAACAGCCAATAGACCAATTGCTTTTTTAATTGCAGGCCTTTGTAGGACTAAACAGTGTACCACAGTGTACAATGTGCATGACTTACCGGGGTTAAGTTTCATACAATGTTTACATCTTTTGGAGCGATGACTACACATTGTCAGTTTACCTTCAGTTGGAAGGAACTTTCCAATCAATTTCATGAGACTCTATACACAGACATGAAAGAAATCAATATGTGAAGACCAAGTAGACATACTATAATTGTGTACAGTATATTAATGTTGCTTATGTCAACTTACCAACAAACATTTTGCCAACAATAACTTGCAAGATAATCATGTATATATAGAGTGTTTTGTTATGCAAGCATTATATAGATAATAACAATTGTATGTTATGACATTCCATGTGTATTCTTGGCATAATAAAATGAGCGAGATAATTGTAGATTCATTGTGCATTTAGGCTATATCACTGTAGACGTTTTGCGTCTTGAGCGAGTTTTGGTTTGTATATAGCAACGTTCCTTTGAATGCTTTCTTGTTGGGCTTGTATACATATGCTTGCCCCCAAAGACTGACTCTCTGCTGTCACTCCAAACCTTTTGGACATTATGCATATAAATGCGCAACCGAATGGATGTATGTACCATTTATATTCGCCGTTTTTAATTATGATACCGTATGACAGTATCATCAGGCTTTACGTTCCATACTATTTGTTTTACACTATTAGGCATCGAGGAGTCGAGTTCATATGCAGTGTGAAAAGGATTAATGTACAGTGATCCATATTTATGCGCATTTATGTTACCATGGATACAAGGTACTCACTATGTGATGACCACACCCCCTAACTCCCTCACTCTACCCTGCCTATAGGGCACCAAACCCCTCACTCTACCTTAGCTCTACAACTGCACCCCTTACTTAGCCTTAGCTATAAGACCACACACCTTACTAAGACTTAGCCATAGGACCACACCCCTTACTTAGCCTTAGCTATATAGAACCATACTCCTTACTTAGCCTTAGCTATAGGACCACACCCCTTACTCAGCCTTAGTTATAGGACCACACCCCTTACTCAGCCTTAGCTATAGGATCAAACCCCTTACTCAGCGTTAGCTATCGGACCACACCCCTTACTCAGCCTTACCTATAGGACCACACCCCTTTCTTAGCCTTAGCTATATAGAACCATACTCCTTACTCAGCCTTAGCTATAGGACCACACCCCTTACTCAGCCTTAGTTATAGAACCACACCCCTTATTCAGCCTTAGCTATAAGACCACCCATGCACCTTACTAAGCTTTAGTTATAGGACCACACCCCTTACTTAGCTTTACTATAGAACCATACTCCTTATACTCAGCCTTAGCTATAGGACCACACCCCTTTCTTAGCCTTAGCTATATAGAACCATACTCCTTACTCAGCCTTAGCTATAGGACCACACCTCTTACTCAGCCTTAGCTATAGGATCAAACCCCTTACTCAGCCTTAGTTATAGGACCACACCCCTTACTTAGCTTTAGCTATAGAACCATACTCCTTAATTACTCAGTCTTAGCTATAAGACCACACCCCTTACTAAGCCTTAGCTATAGCACCACACCCCTTACTTAGTCTTAGCTATATAGAACCATACTCCTTACTCAGCATTAGCTATAGGACCACACCCCTTACTCAGCCTTAGCTATAGGACCACACCCCTTAATCAGCCTTAGCTATAGGACCACACCCCTTACTCAGCCTTAGCTATAGGATCACACTCCTTACTCAGCCTTAGCTATAGGATCACACCCCTTACTCAGCCTTAGCTATAGGATCACACTCCTTACTCAGCCTTAGCTATAGGATCACACCCCTTACTCAGACTTAGATATGGAATTGTATTTTCTTCCATACTTCTCAATTACAACATTACATTATATTTTATTACATTATATTATATTACATTATATTTTTGGGGCGCCCCAGGCGCCCCTATATTGTTTTCAGAAATTATGTTAACGTATGGCTTCCTGTTCGTAGTCTTGTATATACATATATATGTATATATCTGTCAAAAAATGGCGGACGTTCGACTAGCTTTCTTTTTCTAGCTTAAAATTAGCTTTCTCTTCCTTAGCGTAGAACATTGAACGAACGAAATGGACTTAAGAACCACCCTTACTAATACTATGTAACGTAAAGCTTGCGCAAAAACGTTTTCTACGAGATATGGCCTTGAAAAATTGACGGCCAGCAAGAGTAGATCGGAAATCGGTTAACCGTATATCTATGAGTACCAGCCAAGTAGTTCGAGTTTACTTAGGGGCGCCTGGCGCCCCATGAGTTTTTTAAACTCGAACTCCTTGTTTGCCAGATATACACACATATATATAAATAACAATATAGGGGTGCCTGTGGCGCCCCAATAATTGATGAGACCTGTACACATGCATATAGTGTGTATACGTAAAAGTGTCTGCGTTATGTTACAAGATCCTCTAGTGCATCTTCAAATGTTTCGAATGTAAACTCAAAACATGGAAGCTTCTGGCAATCTTAGGCCAATTAGGACAATTTTTGTGCCAGCATTTCTTCGTAGACAACATTTTAGCTGGACAGACTTTTGGACCTACATATAACCCTAGATCGTGGAGCTTGTAACTTAGGCATACTCGACTCTGTCGTGCGTATAGTAGCATATATGCAGACTATACATTTGTTCACCTGCTACACTGGGTGGTATTGTCAATCAAATAGCATTACGCCCAAATTATACTACTATCAAACCTTTCTGCATGTTAGATTTACATTCGTATCATTAGAATAATCGTCGCTCTTCGTAATTATTGCCGGGTCACTACTCGAATGATTCTCTTGGCAATCAAAATGAATCATTTCACGATGTCAACTATATAGCAGTAAACCATTGTGGTTAAATCAATACTTGTCAAAGGATTGCGAATCCAGTCAATTCGTATCTTTTTAAACACATGGATTTATTTACCGATATATGGTATTTTATATTTTATAGCTAATTGCAACAGTGTTGAACAAATATGACAACTCATTCGGCTAGCTATATATGAATATCAGCCCAACAACTGTTTATACAGCTCTTACATACTAACACCAATTAGAGAAATTAAATTACTTACCTCAGCGCCGTCTCCTGTCACCGATTTAGTGCTGAAAAGCACTCTTTTCGCTGTATGGCAGCTAAGTATCGCACACAGTGCAAATAGGATGAATTCCTGAAAGCTCGAGGAAAGCTTCAGACTAGGAGAATTCATGAACAGCGTCAATTTCGTAAAGAGAACACTCATTGCCGATCTTTGAGCTCGGAACGATTAACGATTTCCATAGCAATAATGACCGCATACAACGCGCGCAACTGCTTACCA
The DNA here is from genome assembly GCA_947172415.1 of Chondrosia reniformis. Lineage (NCBI taxonomy): Eukaryota > Metazoa > Porifera > Demospongiae > Chondrillida > Chondrillidae > Chondrosia > Chondrosia reniformis. Next base: position 3,029,292 of record OX359196.1, read on the forward strand.
TTGTTTCCATTGATTTTACCAACATTTACCAACGAAAGAAATGGCATTGAGAGTAGAGGTGCTTAGTGCAGTGAACACGACAGCCATATTCCTAGCGTCGGGTTACTTTGTGAGTTAGACTGTATGTAATTCGCCAAATCTACCATCTATTTGGTATACATCCACACTGCACATAGGCTCTTTACACGGTGATAATAGGGGCTTTGGTGCTCCTTTTTTTTACAGGCGAATGGATGGCAAGAATAGTAAGTGCATGAAATATACTGTTTGCTATATGTGTAAAAGTGCACATGGTACAGTGCAAGTTACTATCAATACCTCCACTATGTACATAGGCCATCACACAACTAATGATAGTTGTGGCACTGCTGTGATGGCAGAATAATCGAAATGTAAGTAACAGCAATGTTAATAATAGTAAAAATGTGGAATGTCCAGCTGTTCTTCAATGTAATCAATGTTTCTGCTTTGCAGCTGAAAGAAGTCCAGGTACGGCATATGGAAGAGGTACGGCATATGGAGGAGGTACAACATATGACATTGTATTCCTGTTGATTAATGTTTTTCGTTATTCTTTCATGTACATAAATGAGAAACAAAAAAATGAAGAAAAAGTGGTAAGTGTATATAATGATACAAAGTCTGTATTATATTCATGTTGATACAATATATTTAGAGGGAGATGTTGCGGAAGGAAAGAAGAATGAGGAAAAAAGAGAAGGCTAAAGTGGAAGCAGCCAAAGTAGAAGCCCCTGCTCCACCAACAGCACTGATACCACAGCCTGTACCACCACCCTCACCAGGCAGGCTGTTGCTACATCTTCTTACACGTAACTATAACTACCATTAGAAAGACTATTAGACCATTGCAATACACTAACTTACATTTCATACAAGTATTATTAATATATTAAAGAAACAGAAACGGCTTTTTTCAAAGCCACAACTTAACAAAAGATAAAAGATTTTCAAAAGTACTTCTTTTATATGTATATGTAATTTGATGATGTCCCTACAAATTTGTTGTTCTATTTCAACATTCACCCCAGCCCATGCGCAATCCATCTTATTGTCATGCTCAAATGCATGGCATCCATCAGTACATTTTTGACTAATGTTTGGTAATGAGGGTGCATGAAGGACTATAGAAAAGTCTAGGTATCCCTCTTTGCTTGTTGTTAGTGTTCAAAGTAAAATCAACTCAATTCAATGAGATCTACACTGCACAAACCTTGCCATGAAAATACATTACATATAGTCAATCCATCCTGTTATAGTGCTAAGAATATAGACTTAAGTCCTTGTCCGGCCGAAGTAATCCTAATTTTTCTAACAACATTCACCTGCAAACTTTTCTTATGTTGCTTCATTTATCCCTTAAGAAAGCGATTAAAAGCCACAGTTCCAAACACAAAGGTCAAACCGACAGATTACAGCTGGCAAACCTCTTCTAAACCAAAAGGTGGTTTCCCACTGCTAATATCTGGTTCCGATTCCAGTAGACTTTTGTATGCCATCAATTTCAAGACCCTATCTCGTAGAAAACGTTTTTGCGCAAGCTTTACGTTACATAGTATGAGTAAAAGTGGTTTTTAAATCCCTTTCGATGGTTCAATGTTCGACGCTAAGGAAGAGAAAGCTACTTTTAAGCTAGAAAACGAAATCTAGCCATTGTTCATGAAATAAATTAAAGGCCCCAGCCTTTATGTCCCTTGTGTGCAAGTTACCAAATTGTCTCTCACCCTGTTGTGTATGTGAATGCATGCAAGCAACCAACGGTACTCCTAGCTCACACTCAAGGCAAGCCAAATCTGCGGTGATTATTGGCTGAGACCCCCTGCCTGAGACTGGAATTTTTGCTGATAATGGCATGCAGATGCATCATCTTCAGTCTATACTAAGGTGTGAAAAGGTAATTGGAAGGCTATGCGTTTAACCTTATATGATCTGTAGAGACTACTACTCTGTTTGCAGCAGTTGAGAATTTCAGTGTGGCTAAAGTCTTGTAGCGTTTAATATACCTGATTGTGATTATTTTGGGAGTCATTTGCATCCGTATTATATTATATACCTCAGTGTGATTATCTTGGGAGTCACTTGCATCCATGTAAATTTTTGTAACTTGCACTGTGTAGTACTATATATATATATATATATATACAAGACTACGAACAGGAAGCCATACGTTAACATAATTTCTGAAAACAATATAAGGGCGCCTGTGGCGCCCCAAAAAGAAGAGATATTTCGGTATGAATTTAAATTTTACATAATAGATAGGTATACGCATAGTTAATGCGTTGGTATAATTATTTATTTAATCGCTATATGTATAATTGTATAATTATATGTGTTATTGTATATTATATGTGTGTTTATATATATTTGTGTTTATATAGTATATGTGTAATTATATTGTATATATTTGCACATGCATATGCATGTCTTTTACACATTTTCATGTGACTGATACATGCCTTTGTAAAGTGTGTGTGTAGTAGCTGACACTCTCCTGCACAATTTAGCAGGATAATAGGTGTTAGAGCTACTACTTATAACAGACTAAGTAAGATCTGTTCATGAATGTATTAGCATTCTACAAACTTAGACATAATGTCTTCATGTTTGTGCAACTTTTGCACACTATATTAGTGAGTACTTTATACTCACTTGGTCCAACTAACTGTGTTTGGTTACAGTACATTGATTCTAATTTTACAGTTTCCTTTTATGGAGGCACTTCCAAGACATGCACTAAACATGTCACACTGGCTACCACAGCCATCTGTATATCCTCCATTACATCTAGGGCTGGTAACATGCTTACGGGCATCCACTTGCCCCTCGAAAGCAAACCCCTCCCTGTGGGATGCATTCATGCCTACCTCCGCGTGGTGCATCCTGGGATCACTCTAGCTATTAGGGTGCTGCTAAATGGCATGAGTAAAGGTGACATCTATGAAATACGCCAAGTAGTTCGAGTTTGCATAGGGGCGCCAGGCGCCCCCACGAGTTTTTTAAACTCGAACTACTTGTTTTTATGTATTATACTCACTCCCATTTCCTGTAAATTTGGTATTTATTATTTCCTGTATTATTATCACCCTAGTTATTTCTTGTACATGACAATTAGGCCTTTTATTTTCGACCAGCTTTTCCCCCTCATGTTCTTATTCCCATCTTACCCTATTTTTGTCATCCCCCATTTTTAATACTGGGTGCCTAGTATAGTAGCCAATGGCTAAAGGCCTCCCCAGTCTAAATAAGATACTTGACTTGACTTGACTTGTATGTACTAGTTATATGTACTAGTTGTGTGTAATAATTTTACATACTTGTTCTACGTACTAGTAAATAGTTACATATACTAGTTGTATCTACTAGGTATAAGTATTTGTAACAATCTGTATTTACTAGTTCTATGTACTAGTTCTATGTACTAGTTGTATGTACTAGGTGTATGTACTAGTTATATGTACTAGCAACTATTATATGTAACAGTTGTACGAAAGTAGTTGTATGTACTTGTTGTTTGTACTAGTTGTTTATAATTATATATACTAATTGTATGTAGTAGTTGTGTAAAATTGTTTTTTGTACAAGTTGTATGTGCTAGTTGTATGTACTAGTTTTTTGTACAAGTTGTATGTACTAGTTGTATGTACTAGTTGTATGTACTAGTTGTATGTACTAGGTGTATATACTTGTTGTATATGTGTTCTAGTAAGTAGTTTTATGCATTAATTTTATGTGCTAGTTGTATGTACTAGATGCAAGAACTAGTTGGATGTTCTAATTGTGTGTAGTAGTTGAATGAACTAGTAAAAAGTTGCATGTCCTAGTTATATGTACTAGTTGTATGTACTAGTTGTATATCCTTGTTGTGGGTAATTGTTGTATGTACTAGTTATATCTACTAGTTGTGTGTAATAATATTACGTACTAGTTCTATGTACTAGTAAGTAGTTGCATGTACTAGTTGTATGTACTAGGTGTAAGTCCTAGTAACAATCTGTATTTACTAGTTCTATGTACTAGTTCTATGTACTAGTTGTATGTACTAGTTATATATACTAGCAACTATTATACGTAATACTTGTATGAACTAGTTATATGTACTAAATGTATGTACTGGTAACAATCTTTTTTTAAATATTGTATGCACTTGTTGTATGTACTAGTTGCATTTACTAGTTGTGTGAAATTGTTATATGTACTAGTTGTAGGGACAGACTGTATGTACTAGTTATATGTACTAGTTGGATGTACTAGCTGTATGCACTAGTTGGATTATACTAGTAACTAGTTGTATGTACTAATTTTATGTACTTGTACTAGTTGGATGGACTAGTAACTTGTTGCACATACTTGTTGTATGTAGTTTTATGTAAATAGGTTTATTTATATACTAGTTGTGTGTAATTGTTCTATGTACTAGTTTTATATGCTAGCTGAATGTACTATTTGTATATACTAGTTCTATGTCCTAGTTGTAGTACTAGTTGTATGTAATATATAGTTGCATTTACTAGATGTATGTACTAGTTGTAAGTCCCAGTTGTATGTACTTGTTGTATTTACTAGTTTTATGTACTTGTTGTATTTAGTTATATAAACGTACAGGTTGTGTGTACTAGTTGTGTGCTATTGTTGTATGTACTAGTTATATGTACTAGTTGTATGTAGTAGTTGTATGTTGTTATATATATTTACTAGTTGTGTGTACTAATTGTATGTATATACTAGTTGTATATACTAGTTATATGTACTAGTTGTATGTACTTATCTGTACTAGTTTTATGTGCTAGTTGTATGTTCTAGTAGGTAGTTGCATGTAATAGTTTTATGTACTAGTTGTAGGCAGAAGTTGTATGTACTAGTTATATGTACTAGTAGCTTTAAGTATATACTAGTTGTATGTATTAGTTGTGTGAATTAGGTGTATTTAGTTGTATGTGCTACATGTATGTACTAGTTGTGGGTATTTTTTGTAAGCACTAGTTATATTTACTAGTTTAAGTTACTTGTATTATGTACTAGTTGTATATACTAGTAACTAGATGTATGTGATGGAATAAGGATTTCTTCTAACTGCGTCGAACTTATCTTTGTAACGGTTCATCTTTCGACTTGGGGAGCGTCTAGAGACGCTACCAAAGTCAAAAGATGAACCGTTACCAAGATAGATGTATGTGTTTGTTGTATTTATTAGTTGAATGTACTGGTTGTATGTACTAGTTTTATGTACTAGGTTTTATGTACTTGCTGTATATGTGTTGTAAGAAGTTGTGTGCACTAGTTATATGTACTTGTTGTATGTACTAGATGTATGTACTAGTTGTATGAATTAATGTTATGTAGTAGTTGTATGTACTAGTAGTTAGTTGAATTTACTAGTTGTATATACTAGTTGTATGTATTAATTGTATGTACTAGGTGTATGAAGTAGTAACAATCTGTATTTACTAGTTTTAAGAACTAGCTGTATGGACAATTTGTATGTAGTTATATGGACTAGTGGTTTGTACTAGTTGTGTGTAATTGTTGTATCTACTTGTTATATGTACTAGTTTTATGTTCTAGCTGTATGTTCCAGTTATATGTACTAGTTGTATGTCCTAGTTGTATGCATTAGTTGTACATACTAGTGACTAGTTGTATGAATTAGTTGTATGTACAAGTTCTATGTACTAGTTCTATGTACTAGGTTTATGCATAAGCTGTATGTCCTAATTTTGTTTACTAGTTTTATGTACTAGTTGTTTGAACTAGTGGTATGTAGTTAGATGTACTACTTGTATGTAGTAGTTGGGTGTTATTTTTGTATGTACTAGTTATATTTACTAGATGTAGTTACTAGTATTATGTACTCGTTGTATGTACAAGTTGTATGTACTAGTTCTAGATGTATGTATTAGTTGTATATATTAGAAGTATGTACAAGTTTTATGTACTAGTATCTACATGTATGCATTAGTTGTATGTACTAGTTGTATGTACTAGTTCTATGGACTAGTTCTATGTACTAGTTTTATATATGTTCTAGTAAGTAGTTTTATGTACTAGTTATATGTACTAATTGTATGTACTAGCTGTATGGACTAGTGTATGTACTAATTGTATGTACTAGTTGTATGTACTAGTAACTATCAGAATATACTAGTTGTATGTACTAGTTGTTTGAACTAGTTGTATGTAGTTACATGTACTACTTGTATGTACTAGTTGTGTGTATTTTTCATATGTACTAGTAACTAGGTGTATATACTTGTTGAATGTTCTAGTTGTATGTGCTAGTTGTATGTATTTGTTGTATATGTGTTCTAGTAAGTGGTTGGATGCACTAGTTATATGTACTAGTTTTATGAACTAGATGTATGTACTCGTTGAATGTACAAATTTTATGTACTAGTAGTATATACTAGTAGTTAGTTGTATTTACTAGTTGTATGTACTAGTTGTATGTATTAGTTGTATGTACTAGGTGTATGAAGTAGTAACAATCTGTATTTACTAGTTTTAAGTACTAGCTGTATGGACAATTTGTATGTAGTTATATGGCCTAGTTGTATGTACTAGTTGTGTGTAATTGTTGTATCTACTTTTTGTATGTACTAGTTGTATGTACTATCTGTATGTACCAGTTATATGTACTAGTTGTATGTACTAGTTGTAAATACTAATTGTACATATTAGTAACTAGTTGTATGTATTTGTTGGATGTACCAGTTCTATGTACTAGTTTTTGGTATAAGCTGTATGTACTAGTTGTTTTTACCAGTTTTATATACTAGTAGTTTGAACCAGTTGTATGTAGTTATATGTACTTCTTGTATGTACCAGTTGTGTGTATTTTTGCATGTACTAGTTATATTTACTAGTTGTAGTTACTAGTTTTATGTACTAGTTATATGAACTAATTGTATGTACTAATTGTGTGTAATTGTTGTGTGTATCACTTTTATTTACTAGTTGTAGTTACTAGTTGTATGTACTAGTTGTATGTACTTGTTGTATGTATTAGTAGTATGGACTAGTTGTATGTACTAGTTGTGTGTACAAGTTGTGTGTAATTGTTCTATGTACTAGTTATATTTAGAAGTTGCCTGTACTAATTGTATTTACTAGTAACTAGTTGTATGTACTAGTTCTATGTACTAGTTTTTTATACTAGATTTATGTACTAGTTGTATGTAGTTATAGGTACTACTGGTATGTTCTGGTTGTATGTACTATTAACTATATGTATGTTCTGGTTGTATGTACTAGTTGTTTGCACTAGTTGTATGTAGGTATATGTAATAGTTGTATGCATATACTAGTTGTTTGTAATTATTTTATGTACTAGTTATATGTAGTAGTTGTATGTAGTAACTTTATGTGCTAGATGTAAGTACTAGTAAGTACTTGCGTGTACTAGTTATATGCACTAGTTGTATGTACTAGTTGTATGTACTAGGTGTATGTACTAGTAACAATCTGCATTTACTAATTGTATTTACAAGTTGTATGTACTAGTTGTAAGTAATTATATGTACTAGTTGTATTTACTATTTGTGTTAAATTGTGGTATGTATTAGTTATATATACTTGTTGCATGTACTAGTTGTATGTTCTGGTTGTATGTAATAATTGCATGTATCAGATGTATATTATAGGTGGAAGAACTAGTAACAATCTGTATTTACTAGTTGTAGGGACTAGTTGTATGTACTTGATGTATGTAGTAGTTGTATGTCCTAATTGTACGTACTAGTTGTAAGTACTAGTAAGTAGTTACATGTACTGGTTATATGTAACAGTTGTATGAACTAGTTGTATGTCCCAGGTGTATGTACTAGTAAAAATCTGTATTTATTAATTGTATGTACTAGTTGTATGTACTAGTTATTTTTACTTGATGTATGTACTAGTTGTATGTACTATTATGGAGTTGTATGTACCAGTTATATTTACTAGTTTTATGTACTATTTGTATGTACTAGTTGAAAGTACTAGGTGTGTGTAATTTTTGTATCTACTAAGTATATTTACTAGTTGCAGTTACCAGTTGTGTGTACTAGTTCTATATAGTATTAATTAGTTGTATGTACTTCTTGTATGGACTATTTGTATGTACTATTTGTATGTACTAGTTATATATACAGGTTATATGTAATAGTACTATGTCCTAGTTGTAGTACTAGTTGTAAGTTTTACATAGTTGTATGTACTGGTAGTATATACCAAATTTTATGTACCAGTTGTCTCTACTTGTTGTATTTACTAGTTGTATGTACTAGTTGTATATGGTTAAATATATGTACTTGTTGTGTGTACTAGTGTGTGCAATAGATGTATGAACTAGTTATATGTAATAGTTGTGTGTACTGGCTGTATATAATAGGTGTATCTACTAGTAACTCTCTGTATTTACTAGTTGAATGTAGTAGTTGTATGTACTAGTACATAGTTGTATGTACTAATTGTATTTCCCAGTTGTATTTACTAGTTGTGTGAAATTGTTGTATGTACTAGTTATATGTACTAGTTGTGTGTAATAATTTTACGTACTAGTTCTATGTACTAGTAAGTAATTGCATGTACTAGTTGTATGTACTAGGTGTAAGTACTAGTAACAATCTGTAACTACTAGTTCTATGTACTAGTTCCATGTACTAGTTATATGTACTAGCAACTATTATACGTAATAGTTGTACGAACTAGTTGTATGTACTAGAAGTATGTACTGGTAAAAATCTTTATTTTAATATTGTATGTACTAGTTGTATGTACTAGTTGTTTGTAATCATATGTAGAAGTTGTATGTAGTTATGATATCTACTAGTTATATGTATTAGTTGTATGTACTAGTTGTATGTACTAGGTGTATGTACTATTAACAAACTATATTTACTAACTTTATGTACTAGTTGTATGTAGTAGTGGTAGGTACTAGTAATTATTTGCATGTACTGGATATTTGTAATAATTGTATGAACTAATTGTATGTACTAGTGTATGCGTTAGTAATAATCTGTATTTACTAATTCTGTGTCCTAGTTGTAGATACTAGTGGTATGTATATAATTATATGTACTAGTTGTATATACTAGTTGTGTGACATTGTTTTATATACTATTTATAAGTACTAGTTGTAGGTACTAGCTGTATGTACTAGTTATATGTACTAGTTGTATGTACTAGTTGTATGAAATAGCTGTATGTACTAGTTATATGCACTAGTTGTATATAATAGTTGTATGTACTAGTTGTATGTACTGGTAACTAGTTGTATGTACTAGCTGCGTGTACTAGTTGTATGTAGTTATATATACTACTTGTATGTACAAGTTGTGTGGATTTTTTGTATACTAGTTAAATTTATAGCTACTAGTTTTATGTAGTAGTTGAATGTACTAATAACTAAATGTGTGTAGTAATTGTATGTACTAGTTGTATGTACTAGCTCTATGTACTAGTTGTATGTACTAATTGTATATACTAGTTGTATGTACTAGTAAATGGTTGCCTGTACTAGTTATATGTACTAGTTGTATGTCATAATTGTATGTTCTAAGTGTATGTAATTGTAAGTAGTTGCATGTACTAGTTATATGTACTTGTGGTATATAAGAGCTGTATGTACTAGTTATATATATTAGTTGTATGTACCTTTTGTATGCACTAGTTATATGTACTAGTAACTAGTTGTATGTACTAGTTGTATAAAATAGTTCTATGTCCTAGTTTTATATACGAGCTGTATGTACTATTTGTATGTACTAGTTCTATGTACTCGTTCTATGTACTAGTTGTTTATATGTTCTAGCAAGTAGTTGTATGTACTAGTTATATGTACTAAGTGTATGTACTAGCTATATGGACTAGTGTATGTACTAATTGTATGTACTAGTTGTATGTACTAGTAACTATCAGACTATACTAGTTGTATGTACTAGTTGTTTGAACTAGTTGTATATAGTTATATGTACTACTTGTATGTACTAGTTGTGTGTATTTTTCGTATGTACTAGTAACTAGATGTATGTACTTGTTGTATGTAATAACTGTATGTACTAGTTATATATATTAGTTGTATGTACCTTTTGTATGTACTAGTTGTATGTACTAGTAACTAGTTGTATGTACTAGTTGTATAAAATAGTTCTATGTCCTAGTTTTCTATACGAGCTGTATGTACTATTTGTATGTACTAGTTCTATGTACTAGTTCTATGTACTAGTTGTTTATATGTTCTAGTAAGTAGTTGTATGTACTAGTTATATGTACTAAGTGTATGTACTAGCTGTATGGACGAGTGTATGTACTAATTGTATGTACTAGTTGTATGTACTAGTAACTATCAGACTATACTAGTTGTATGTACTAGTTGTTTGAACTAGTTGTATATAGTTATATGTACTACTTGTATGTACTAGTTGTGTGTATTTTTCGTTTGTACTAGTAACTAGATGTATGTACTTGTTGTATGTACTTGTTGAATGTTCTAGTTGTATGTGCTAGTTGTATGTATATGTTGTATATGTGTTCTAGTAAGTAGTTGTATGTACTAGTTATATGTACTAAGTGTATGTACTAGCTGTAGGGACTAGTGTATGTACTAATTGTATATACTAGTTGTATATACTAGTAACTATAAGAATATACTAGTTGTATGTACCAGTTGTTTGAATTAGTTGTATGCAGTTATATGTACTACTTGTATGTACTAGTTGTGTGTATTTTTCGTATGTACTAGTAACTAGATGTATGTACTTGTTGTATGTTCTTGTTGAATGTTCTACTTGTATGTGCTAGTTGTATGTACTTGTTGTATATGTGTTCTAGTAAGTAGTGGATACACTAGTTATATGTACTAGTTGTATGAACTAGATGTATGTACTAGTTGAATGTACAAATTTTTTGTACTAGTAGTATGTACTAGTAGTTAGTTGTAATTACTAGTTGAATGTACTAGTTGTATGTACTAATTGTATGTATTAGCTGTATGTACTAGGTGTATGAAGGAGTGCCAATCTAAATTTATATACTAGTTGTAAGTACTAGCTGTAGTTAAAATTTGTATGTAGTTATATGGACTAGTTTTATGTACTAATTGTTTTTACTAGTTATATGTATTCGCTGTTTGAACTAGTTGAATGTAGTTATATGTACTACTTGTATGTCCTAGTTGTGTGCAAAGTTTGTATGTACTAGTTATATTTACTAGTTGTAGTTACTAGTTTCATATACTAGTTGTATGTACAAGTTGGATGTACTAGTATCTAGATGTATTAATTAGTTGTATATACTAGTTGTATGTACAAGTTTTATTTACTAGTATCTAGATGTATGTATTAGTTGTAATTAGTATATAGTTGTATGTATAAGTTCTATGTACTAATTGCATGTACTAGCTCTATGGACTAGTGTATGTACTAATTGTATGAACTAGTTGTATGTACTAGTAACTACAAGAATATACTAGTTGTATGTACTAGTTGTTTGAACTAGTTGTATATAGTTATATGTATTACTTGTATGTACTAGTTGTGTGTATTTTTCGTATGTTCTAGTAACTAGATGTATTTACTTGTTGTAGTTACTAGTTTTATGTACTAGTTATATGAACTGATGGTATGTACTAATTGTGTGTAATTGTTGTATGTATTACTTATATTTACTAGTTGTAGTTACTAGTTGTATGTACTAGTTGTATGTAGCAGTAACTAGTTATATGTACAAGTTGTCTGTACTAATTGTATATACTAGTAAATAGTTGTATGTACTGGTTGTATGTACTAGTTCTATGTACTAGTTTTTTATACTAGATGTATGTACTAGTTGTAAGTAGTTATAGGTACAACTGGTATGTTATAGTTGTGTGTAATTTTGTATACTAGTTATATTTAGTAGTTGTAGTTACTAGATTAATGTACAAGTTGTATGTTCTGGTTGTATGTAATGATTGTATATACCAGATGTATATAATAGGTGTAAGAACTAGGAACAATCTGTATTTACTAGTTGTAGGGCCTAGTTCTATATACTTGTTGTATGTAGTAGTTGTATGTCCTAATTGTACGTACTAGTTGTAGGTACTAGTAAGTAGTTGCATGTACTGGTTATATGTAACAGTTGTATGAACTAGTTGTATGTACCAGGTGTATGCACTAGTAACAATCTCTATTTACTAATTGTATGTACTAGTTGTATGTACTAGTTGTATGTAATAATATGTACTAGTTTTATGTGCTAGTTGTATGTACTAGTTGTTTGAACTAGTTGTATGTAGTCATATGTACTACTTGTATGTACTAGTTGTGTGTATTTTTCGTATGTACTAATAACGAGATGTATGTACTTGTTGTATGTACTTGTTGTATATGTGTTCTAGTAAGTAGTGGATGCAATAGTTATATGTACTAGTTGTATGAACTAGATGTATATACTAGTTGAATGTACAAATTTTATGTACTAGTAGTATATACTAGTAGTTAGTTGTATTAACTAGTTGTATGTACTAGTTGTATGTATTAGCTGTATGTACTAGGTGTATGAAGGAGTGGCAATCTGTATTTATATACTAGTTGTAAGTACTAGCTGCATTTAAATTTTTTTATGTATTATATGGACTAGTTTTATGTACTAATTGTTTACTAGTTTTATGTATTCGCTGTTTCAACTAGTTGAATGTAATTATATGTACTACTTGTATGTACTAGTTGTGTGCAATGTTTGAATGTACTAGTTTTATTTACTAGTAGTAGTTACTAGTTTCATATACTAGTTGTATGTACAAGTTGGATGTACTAGTAACCCTCAGAATATCAGGGAGTACGGTAGAACTCCCTATGTAGGGATGACGTGGGTTTATCCTTTTCCCCATACATCGGTATAGGAGCAAAATCCCGAAATAGGCCGAAAATCGACAAAACAAGGTTATGTATAACCAAATATACAATATATATACTCTAAATAGACCTTAAAGGAAGGCGAATATGTCCCGCTGGCGAAATAATAAACTTTAAAAATTCCCATTTTCGTCTTCTTCATATTCTTCTTCTTATTCTCATTCTTCTTCTTCTTCGTCAGCCATAACTAAAAAACTATATAAGCTTTTGGACTAATTGTTAAACAAAACGATTGCAAATTTTCCGAGCTGTATTCTTTTGCAGAAGCTAGAGCGATAGCGCTCTTATTGAGTATGACAGTTTTCATGGCCCCAGAATCAAGACCTCAATAAATCTCCATTTTAATGACGTCACATTCAGTCGAAGATTGCGAAATCAAAATGGGTTTAAATACAATCGAATTCCTAGCTTATGCTCCATTAAAAGAACACAAACTAGAGAAAAATAAAAATTTTCTACAGAAATAGTGAAGATGTAGGGATGGCACAAAAGCGCATAAACAAGAAAGGGATGTTACACAGTGAAGCATTAGCTATGCATGAATCCTCCAAGCAAGGGTGTTGTATGATTCATGCATATATAGCTAACGCTTCACTGTGTAACATCCCTTTCTTGTTTATGAGCTTTTTGTGCCATCTTCACTATTTTTGTAGAAACTTTTTATTTTTTTCTAATACTAGTTGTATGTACTAGTTGTGTGTATTTTTCGTATGTACTAGTAACTAGATGTATTTACTTGTTGTAGTTACTAGTTTTATGTACTATTTATATGAACTAATTGTATGTATTAATTGTGTGTATTTGTTGTATGTATTACTTATATTTACTAGTTGTAGTTACTAGTTGTATGTACTAGTTGTATGTAGCAGTAACTAGTTCTATGTAGTAGTTTTTTATACTAGATGTATGTACTAGTTGTAAGTAGTTATAGGTACAACTGGTTTGTTAAGGTTTTGCGTAATTTTATATACTAGTTATATTTAGTAGTTGTAGTTACTAGATTAATGTACTAGTTGTATGTTCTGGTTGTATGTAATAATTGTATGTACCAGATGTATATACTAGGTGTAAGAACTAGGAATAATTTGTATTTACTAGTTGTAGGGACTAGTTGTATATACTTGTTGTATGTAGTAGTTGTATGTCCTAATTGTACATACTAGTTGTAGGTACTAGTAAGTAGTTGCATGTACTGATTATATGTAACAGTTGTATGAAATAGTTGTATGTACCAGGTGTATGTATTAGTAACAATCTGTATTTACTAATTGTATGTACTAGTTGTATGTAATAATATGTACTAGTTTTATGTGCTAGTTGTGTGAAATTGTTGTATGTATTAGTTATATGTACTAATGTTGTGTACTACTACCTAGATATATGTACTAGTTGTATGTACTAGTACCATGTATATATTAGTTTTATGTACTATTTGTGTGAAATTGATGTATGCACTAGTTATATGTACTCATTGTATGTGCTAGCTATATGTACTAGTTATATGTACTAGTTGTATGCACTAGTTGTATGTACTAGTTGTATGTACTAGTAACTAGTTGTATTCACTAGTTGAATTTACTAGTTGTGTGAAATTGTTGAATGTACTAGTTATATGAACTAGTTGTATGTACTATTTATATGCACTAACTGTAAGTATATACTAGTTGTATGTACTATTTGTATGTGCTAGTTGTATGTTCTAGTTGTCTCTAATTGGGACGCCGCAAGGGCCCCTATATTGTTTTCAGAAATTATGTTAACGTATGGCTTCCTGTTTGTAGTTTTGTAAATATATACATTTATATATCTGTTAAAAAATGGCGGATGCTCGGGTAGCTTTCGTTTTCTAGCTTTCTCTTCCTTGGGTAGAACATTGAACAAACAAAATGGACTTAAAAACCTTCCTCCACTTGTACAAACAACTAGTAACTAGCATATACAACTAGTACATACAACTAGTACATACAACTAGTACACACAGCTAGTATACACAGTTAGTATAAAAAACTAGTACATACAATTAAAACTTGTCCTTATAACTAGAAGATATGACAAGAACATAAACATACAACTAGTACATACAACTAGTACATATAACTAGTTCAAACAAGTAGTTCATTCACCTAGTTCATACAACAAGTATAAAACTAGTACATACAACGAATACATTCGATAAGTTCATTCAATTAGAACATACAACTATTACATACAATTAGTACATACAACTAGTCCTACAACTGGAAAATGTAACTATTGCTAGTACATACAACTAGTGCATACAACTAGTACATGCAAATAGTACATAATACTAGTGCATACAATTAGAACCTATAACTAGTTCATACAACTAGTACATTCAACTGGAAACTAGTACATACAACTAGTACATAGAAATAATACATATATACAACTAGTATATACAGTTAGTACTTACAACTACTACATACAACAAGTACATACAGCTAGTACCTCCAACTCGTAAATATAACTAATGCTAGTTTGATCAACTAGTGCATAAAACTAGTACATTCAACTGGAAACCAGTACATACAACTAGTACATAGAAAAAGGACATATATACAACTGGTTCATACAATTAGAACATACAACTACTACATACAACAAGTACTTACAACTAGGACCTGCAACTCGTATATGTAACTATTGCCAGTACATACAACTTGTGTATATAACTTACCTTCAACTAGTAACATGTACATACAACTTGTACACATCACTAGCATATACAACTAGGTCATAGTTCATACAACTAGTAACTATTACATACCACTAGTACATATAACTAGTGCATACAACTAGTATATACATATAAGCAGTAAAAACACATATAAATAGTACAGATAAATAGTACATACAACTAGAACATACTACTAACACATACAACAATAAATACAACTAGTAATTTAACTAGAACATAAAACTACTTCATACAACTAGTACATATAACTAGTACATTCAACTAGAACATACAACTAGAAACTAGTATATACATACAACTAGTACAAAGAACTAGTAAATAAAACTAGTACACACAACTAGTACACACAACTAGTATATACAACTAGTACATACAACTAGTACTACAACTAGGTCACACAATTAGAACATAAAACTACTACAAAGAAATAGTACATACAACAATAACCCACAACTAGTAAATACAACTAGTGTTAGTACATACAACTTGTGCATACAACTAGTACATGCAACTAGTAACGAGAACATACAACTAGTACATACAACTAGTACATGAAATTAGCACATGCAAATAGTCCATACAACTAGTATATACAACTAGTACTACAACTAGTACATAGAACTATTACATAGAACGAGTACATAAAACTAGTTCATACCCCTAGAACATGCAACTTGTACATATAACTAGTACGTACAACTAGTAACTATTACATGCAACTAGTACAATCAAATAGTACATACTACTAGAACATACGACCAGTATATACAGCTAGTACATGCAACAAGTACAGATGACTTTTACACACAGCTAGTTCAAACAACATGTACATACAACTAGTACATACAACTAGTACCTACAACTAGTACATATCACTGGTACCCACAACCACTACATATAACCGGTACATACACATATAACTAGTGCATATAACTAGTACTTACAACTAGTACATACAACTAATACATACAACTTGTACATACAACTAGTTCATACAACCTTTTAACACACCTAGTACATACAACTAGTAACTTGTACATACAAGTAGTACATACAACTATTATCTAGTGCATAAAACTAGCACCCACCTAGGACGTAGTATAACCAGCACTACAACCGACATCTTGTACACACAGCTAGTACATACAACTAGTACATACAACTAGTACATACAACTATTGTCTAATGCATAAAACTAGCAGCTACCTAGTACATAGTATAACCAGCACTAGAACCGACATCTTCTACACACAACTAGGACATACAACTAGTACATACAACTAGTAACTAATATATACAACTATTACATGCAACTTGTACACAAAACAAGTACATTCAACTAGTAAATATAACTATCCCACACCACTTGTACAAACAACTAGTAACTAGCATATACAACTAGTACATACAACTAGTACATACAACTAGTACAAACAGCGAGTTCATATAAGTAGTACATACAATTTTACACACAACCAGTACACTCAACTAATATACACAACTAGTTCATAAAACTAGTACATACAACTAGTACAAACAACTAGTACATATAACTAGTACGTACAACTTTTGCAAACGACTATTTCATAGAACTAGTACTTACAACTGGTACATAAAACTTGTCCTTACAACTAGAACGTATGACAAGAACATAAATATTCAACTAGTACACACAACTAGTACATACAACTAGTACATATAACTAGTTCAAACAACTAGTTCATACGCCTAGTACTTACAACAAGTATAAAACTAGTACATACAACCAATACATACAACTAGTTCATTCAATTAGAACAAACAACTATTACATACAATTAGTACATACAACTACTACATACAACAAGTACATACAACTGGTACCTCCAACTCGTAAATATAACTAGTACTAGTTTGTTCAACTAGTGCATACAACTAGTAAATGCAACTCGTAAAGAGTGCATACAACTAGTACATAGAAAAAGGACATATATACAACTGGTTCATACAATTAGAACATACAACTACTACATACAACAAGTACTTACAACTAGGACCTGCAACTCGTAAATGTAACTAGTACTAGTTTGTTCAACTAGTGCATACAACTAGTAAATGCAACTCGTAAAGAGTGCATACAACTAGTACATAGAAAAAGGACATATCAGGGAGTACGGTAGTACTCCCTATGTAGGGATGACACGGTTTTTTTCGTTTTCCCCATACATTGGTATAGGAGCGAAATCCCGAAATAGGCCGAAAATCGACAAAACAAGGCTATGTATAGCTAAATATACAATATACATACTCTAAATAGACCTTAAAAGCAAGCGAATATGTCCCGCTGGCGAAATAATAAACTTTAAAAATTCCCATTTTCGTCTTCTTCATATTCTTCTTCTTCTTCTTATTCTTCGTCAGCCATAACTAAAAAACTATATAAGCTTTTGGACTAATTGTTACACGAAACTACTGCAAATTTTCCGAGCTGTATTCTTTTGTAGAAGCGAGAGCGATAACGCTATTATTGAGCATGGCGGTTTTCATGACCCTAGAGTCAAGGCCTCAATAAAGTCGCCATTTTAATGACGTCATAATTAGTCGAAGATTGCGAAACCAAAATGATTTTAATTATACGAATCTAATTCCTAGCCCATGCTCCATAAAAAGTACAGAAACTAGAAATATTAAAAATTTTCTACAAAAATAGTGAAGATGTAGGGATGGCATAAAAAGTAGAGAAACAAGAAAGGCACAGTGAAGCATTAGCTATACATGAATCCTACAAGTAAGGGTGTTGTATGATTCATGCACAGCTAATGCTTCACTGTGCCTTTCTTGTTTCTCTACTTTTTATGCCATCCCTACATCTTCACTATTTTTGTAGAAAATTTTTAATATTTCTAGTATACAACTGGTTCATACAATTAGAACATACAACTACTACATACAACAAGTACATACAACTAGTACCTGCAACTCGTAAATGTAACTATTGCTAGTATATACAACTAGTGTATATAACTAGTACCTGAAACTGGTAACGTGTATATACAACTAGTACATACAAATTGTACATACAAGCGGTACATAGAACTAGTACATACAACTAGTACATAGAACTAGGTCATAGTTCATACAACTAGTAACTAGTTCACACCACTAGTACATATAACTAGTGCATACAACTAGTACGTATAAGCAGTAAATACACATATAAATAGTACAAATAAATAGTACATACAACTAGAACATACTACTAACACATACAACAATAAATACAAATAGTAATTCAACTAGAACATACAACTAGCAACTAGTATATACATACAACTAGTACAAAGAAAAAGTAAAGACAGCTAGTATATACAACTAGTACATACAACTAGTACTACAACTAGTTCACACAATTAGAACATAAAACTACTACATAGAAATAGTACATACAACAAGAACCCACAACTAGTAAATATAAATAGTGTTTGTACATACAACTAGTGCATGCAACTAGTACATGCAACTAGAAACTAGTACATACAACTAATACATACAACTAGTACTACAAATATTACATAGAACGAGTACATAAAACTAGTTCACACCCCTAGTACATACAACTAGTAACTATTACATACAACTGGTACATACAACTAGTACGTACAACTAGTACGTACAACTTGTACATACAACTAGTTCATTAAATTAATACATGTAACTAGTATATATAAGTAGTACATACGACTATTTCAAACAACTAGTATATATAGCTAGTACTTACATAAAAGAATACATACACATATACTTGGTACTTATAAATATTATTATTATTATTATTAAACTGGTAACTGCAACAGTAAAAAAACAAAGTGTGTTGTAATTAAAGTTGCAATCAGTCTTTTCCCATAGATCTCCAAGTAGCCTTGTCGTTGGCTAAAGCTCTCAGAGTTTCGATGTCATCAGCACATTTGAGAGCTAGCTGGTGGTGCTTTAGATCGGTTCTGATAGTATCGAGAAGGTTTGTCTGGTGGCGACCACGTCTGCTCTTGTGTATCTGTGAGCCCACAACTGCAAAGTGTAGAGCAAGCTGGGCTGGTGTATCCTGAGGCATGCGTAGTACGTGTCCTAACATGCCCCATCTGCGATCCTGTACCATGACAGACAAAGGCTGTGTATTGCAACGGGCATAGAGTTGGTTGTTGCTGATGGTGTTTGGCCAGCGTATGCCAAGTATGGATCGCAGGTGATATCTGTGACATTTGTCCAGTTGGTGGAGACTAGTTTTCGGGACAGCCCAGCTGTCACAGTTGTACAGCATGATCGGAACGATGATTGTGTGGTATATCAATAATCTCTTCTCTAGTGTAAGGAGTGGTCTTCTCATCCACATAGCCCACAATGAGTTAAATGCCACAGTGCCTAAGTGACAGCGACGGGTGAGTTCTGCTTTACTGCATAGTAATGAGCCAAGTGATTTGGATTTTCGCCAAGATTCTTGGCCACTAGGGTAGTCTAGGTGAACGTGTACAGATTCAGTTTTTGATTCATTGACTATCAAATTCCACTCCTCGAGTGTGTCACGGATGACAGGTAGTAGGGCTGTCAGAAGAGGCTGTTCTTCGTTGGCAAAATCTACATCATCAGCGTACTCCCATTCAAGAGGCATTCTGCTGTTAGAGATAGGAGGGTTCAGCCAAGAGATGTTTGATCTAACTTCTCGCAAGGCCGCTTCTAGGTAACAGGTGAACAAGACGGGGGATAGAGAGTCTCCTTGGGGTGAGCCCATAGTGGTTTCAAACGATGCCGAGTGTGTGTTTTTCACTCTTACTGTGAGTTGTGTGTTGGCAAGTAATGCTTGGGTGAGACGAAGTTCATCTTCATTGCAACCAGCGGTGTTGAGGATTTCGAGGATTTTGGCGCATTTGATGGTGTCGAATGCACGTGACATGTCTATTCCCATTTTGTGAAACTCCCATTGTCGGCATTGTACAACGGCTATTAACATTCTTTGTGTCCAGACAATGTCTGAACAACTGCGACCTTGCTTGAAGCCTGCTTGTGTAGTGTTGGTGAACCTGTTGACTTTCTTTTGTATACGATGTAGGGTTATGAGTGAGATGACTTTTCTGGTGCAATTGAGGAGAACAATTGGGCGAAGGCTGGTAAGAGGACCAACGGGTTTCTTTGGTTTCGGTAGGGCAATGAGTGTTCCCTTGCCTAAGCAATCTAGTGTTATGTGCTGTTCGAACATCATGTTGATCACGTTGGACAGGTATACTGAAATTGATTCAGAGGCATATTTCAGTAGTTCATTGTCAATGTTGTCGGGGCCGGGTGAACGACCTGTTTTCAGGGCTTGCAGTACTTCTTGGGTTTCTGAGGCTGTAATTGGGGTGTTTAAGGGGCGTGGATCTCCGGTATAAGGCTCAAGATGTTCATGATTACTTATAAATATTATGTACAACAATTAGTAGATAAAGCTAGTACACACAACTAGTACATTTAACTAGTACATTTAACTAGTACATATAATTAGTACATACAACAAGTACTTACAACTAGAAACCTGAACATAGAACTAGTACATAGATCAAGTACACATAACTAGTATATAAAATTAGTACATACAACTAGTACATACAACTAGTAAATACAACTGGTATACAAAACTAGTTTTTAACACTAGCATATACAACTAGTATATGCAACAATTACCTAGTACATTCAACTAGTACCTACCTACTACCTACTACAATTAGAACATACCACTACCACATACCATCAGTACATACAACTAGTAACTCCAACTAGTTATCACAACTAGTGTTAGTACATACAACTAGTACATGCACCTAGTAACGAGTATATACAACTAGTACATACAACTAGTGTATACAATTAGTACTTACAAATAGTACATATAACTAGTACATGTAATTAGTTCTTAGGAATATTTCATAAAACTAGAAGATATAACTATGATATACAGCTTGTACATATAACTAGTATATAAACATATATCTAGTACTTATAAATAGTATTTACAACTAGTTCATACAGCTAGTACATACAAATAGTCCATAAAAGTAGTACATAAAACTTTACATAGTACACACACATATAACTATTACATATAAAGAGTACAAACAACTAGTTCATATAACCAGGACATTTCCATATAACTAGTGAACAAAAAGAGTACACACAACTAGAATGTACTACTAGGGCATACAAATATTTCAAACAGTTAGTACATACAACAAGAACTTATAACTAGTACAAACAACTAATACATATAACTATAAACTAGTACATACAATTAGTACATACAACTAGCACATAGAACTTGTACATACAACTCATACATACAATTAGTACATACAACTAATAGGGACAATTAGTACATACATATAGTACATACAACTAGTACATAAAACTAGTTCATAGAACGAGTACATAAAACTAGTATATAAATCTAGTTCTTATAACTAGTACATACAAGTAGAAATTAGTACAAACAACTTGTACATAGAACTAGTACATAGAAATAGTTCATACAACTCGGACATACAACTACTACATAAAACTTTTAGATACAACTAGTTAATGGAACTAGTATATATAACTAGTACATACTAGTAGTACATACAGCTAATAACTAGTACATATATACAACTAATACTTACAACTAGTACATAACACTAACATATACAATTAGTACATACGACTTTTAAACACAACTAGTAAATAGAACTAGAAGATATAACTAGTACATTAAACTAGTACATATAACTAGTACATACACATATAACTAGTACTTGTAACTAGTACATACAACTAGTTCATACAACAAGTACATACAACTGGTAGACACAAGTAGTACAAACAACTAGAACCAAACACTAGGACATTTAATAGGTACAGACAACTAGCACATAGAAGTAGTACACACAACTAGTACATAGAACTAGTACATCGAAC
Source organism: Chondrosia reniformis (assembly GCA_947172415.1). Classification (NCBI taxonomy): domain Eukaryota; kingdom Metazoa; phylum Porifera; class Demospongiae; order Chondrillida; family Chondrillidae; genus Chondrosia; species Chondrosia reniformis. The sequence goes on from OX359196.1 coordinate 3,051,864, forward strand.
TAGTACATAGACCGAGTACATAAAACTAGTACATCCCACTAGTACATAAAACTAGGTCATATAACTAGTACATATAAGGAGTACATACACATATAACTAGTACATATTCATAGTACATACAACTAGAACATACTACTAACAGTAATTACAACTAGTAATTCAACTAGAACATTAAAGTAGTTTATAAAACTAGAACATAAAACTAGTACATACAACTAGTACATACAACTAGTAACTAGTACATACAACTAGTACAAAGAACTAGTAAATACAACTAATACACACAACTACTACATATTACTAGTTCATACAACAAGAACATAAACCTAGCACATACAACTAGTCCATACAGCTAGAACATACAATTAGTATGTACTACTAGTTCATACAACTTTTAGAAAAAACTAGTACATTTGACTAGAACATACAGATATAACTAGTACATCTAAATAGTAGATACAACTAGTACATAGAACTAGTAAATACAATTAGTACACAAGTAGTACATTTAACGACCACATACAACTACACCATACAACTAGTACATACAACTAGTACATACAACTAGTACATACAACTAGTACTACAATTAGTACATAGAAGTAGTACATACAACTAGTTCATTCAACTAGTACATACAACTATTACATAAAACTAGTATATACAAGTAGTACTTACAACTAGTTCACACAACTCGTACATATATACAACTAGAACCTATGACTAGAACATACACCTATATGTAGTACATATAAATAGTGCATACAACTAGTTCATACAACTAGTATATATATATATATACAACTATTCACACCTCTGTTCGAACCACAAATGATACTGCTTATATATTATGCATATTTAAATACAATCAAGTACTACACAGTGCAAGTTACAAATTTATACACGGATGCAAGTGACTCCCAAAATAATCACACTAAGGTAGAATATATATATATATAGTTGCATGTACTAGTTGTATGTACTAGTTGTATGGACTAGTTGTATGTACTAGTTACTAATTCTTTGTACTAGTTGTATCAATTAGTTATATATACTAGGTGAATGTATTAATTGTGTGTAAGGGTTGCATGCACTAGTTGTATGAACTAGTTATAAGAACTAGTTGTATTTACTAGCTGTATGCAATAGTTGTAGGTTCTACTACTAGTTATAGGAGGTCTTAAGTAGGAACTAATTGTATATACTAGTTGTTTAAACTCGTTGTAAGTACTAGTTGTATGTACTAGGTGTGTGTATAAGTTGTATGTATTAGCTGTATGTATTAGTTGTAGGTACTAGTTTTTTGTACTAGGTGTAGGTTCTATTACTAGTTATACTAGGTACTAGGGAAGTTCTAGTTGTATATACTAGATACTAGTTGTATGTACTAGTTATATGTACGCTAGTAATATGTGTATTTACTGCTTTATGTAGTAGTTCTTTGTACTATTTATATGCACTACTTGTATGTACAGGTAACTAGGTCTATGTACTAGTTGTGTGTACTAGTTGTACTTGCTAGTTACTAGTTGTATTCTCTAGTTGTATATGTTCCAATTGTATGTAGTAGTTGTATGAACTAGTTGGAGGTGCTAATTGTAGGTACTAGTTGTATATACTAGTGCTACTTATGTTTAAAAGTTGAAGGTACTGGTTGTATGTACTAGTTGTACGTACTAGTTATATATAAAAGTTATATGACACTAGTTGTATGTACTAGTTGTATGTATCAATTGTGTGTACCAGTTTTATGTACTAGTTTTATGTACTAGTTGCAGTACTAGTTGTATGTAGTATTTGAATGTACAAATTGTACGTACTAGTTGTATGTATTAGTTTTATACACTAGTGGTATGCACTCATTACCAGTTTTATGTACTAGTTGAATGTACTATAATAGTTATATTTACAAGTTGGAGGTTCTAGGTGTATGTCCTCAATTGTTTGTAGTAGTTGCATTTTCTAATTGTATGTTCTAGTTGTAAATAATAGTTGTATGTACTAGTTGTATATACTAGTTGTATGTACTAGTTATGTACTAGTTGTATGTACAAATTGTATATACTAGTTGTATGTACTTGCTGTAAGAACTAGTTGTATGTAGTATGCGTATGTACTAGTTGAATGCAGTAAATGTATTTACTAGTTGTATGTACTAGTTGCATGTACTATTACTAGTTATATTTACTAGTTGTATGTACCAGTTGTATGTACTGATTGTATGAACTGGTTTTATAAACTATTTGTAAGATATAGTTGTACGTATATACTAGTTCTTTGTGTTAGTTGTATGTACTAATTGTGTTTACTAGTTATTTGTACTTGTTGTATTTACTTGTTAGGAGTTGTATGTACTAGTTGTGTGTATATACTTGTTGCATGTGCTAGTTGTATGTACTACTACTAGTTATATTTATTAGTTGTATTTAATAGTTATATGTACTAGTTGTATGAACTAGTACTAGTTATATTTACTAGTTGTAGGTACTAGTTGTATGCACAAGTTGTATTAGTTGTAAGAACCAGTTACTACATGTATTTTAGGAGTTATATTTCTAGTCTTATGTACTAGTTATATGTTGTAGTTTATTTGTACTAGTTGTGAGAACTAGTTGTATGCACTAGTTGTATGTACAAGTTGCACATACAAGCACATATAATTAGTTCAAACAATTAGATGATACAACTATTACATACCATCAGTACATACAACTAGTAACTCAATTAGTGAATACAACTAGTGTTAGTACATACAACTAGTATATGCAAGTAGTAACCAGTACATACAACTAGTACATGCAACTAGTATATACAATTAGTATATATGCAAATAGTACAAACAACGAGTACATACAACTGGGACATACAAGGAGTACATACAACTAGAACTTTCAACTAGTACAAAAAAGTAGTTCATACAACTAGTAAACACAACTAGTTCATACCACTAGTACATACAACTTGTACAAACAACTAGTACATATTACTAGTACATATAACTATTACATACAACTACTACATACAACTACTACATACAACTACTACTTACAACTTGTACATACAGCTGGTACATACAATTAGGTGAAGCAATTAGAAGACACAACTACTACATACATCTAATGCATACAATTAGTATCTCCAACTAGTAAATTTAACTAGTGTTAGAACATACAACTAGTGCTTACAACTAGTACATACAAAGAGTTTATACAACTAGTACTACAATTAATACATACAACTAGAACATCCAACTAGTACATGGAACTAATACAAATAACTATTACATACAACTGGTACATACAACTAGTACATAATACTAGTACATTCAACTAGTACATATAACTAGAACACAAAATTAGTACATACAACTAGTAAATAGTTCTTACAACTAGTGCACACAACTAGTACACAAAACTTGTAAATACAACTAATACCTAGAACCAGTTCAAAAAATTAGTACATACAACTAGTACATACAACAAGTGTCTAGTACATACAACTAGCACCTACCTAGAACCTGGTATAGCTAGTATAAGAACCTACAACTAGTACATACAACTAGTACATAAAACTAGTACATACAACTTGAACATTTACCTATTACAAACACATATAACTAATACCTAAAAATAGTACAAACAACTAGAACATACTACTAGTGCACACATCTATTTCAAACAGTTAGTACATACAACAAGTACATAAAACTAGTACATAAAACTAGTACATATAACTATAAACTACTACATACAACTAGTACATACAACTGAAACATATAACTAATACACACAACTAGTTCATACAACTAGTACATACAACTAATGCACACAATTAGTACGTACATATAGTACATACAACTAGTACATAGAACTAGTACATGGAACGAGTACATAAAACTAGTATATAGAACTAGTTCGAGTTTGAAAACTCGTTGGGCTGCCGCCCCCCGAATTAACTCGAACTACTTGACTGCATCGTTGGTATTTAATATATATATTCGTAATAATAACAATTGAAAACGCTTAAATAACGATGGAAAAGCTTCGTTAACTAAAGCTTCCTGAACACCGCCAGTTGCAAAAACTATGTATTGACTATAAATTAAGTGGAACAATAGTTACGTATGAACTCGTATTATACATATATTGGCATATAAAATGAGTGTTATAATAGTTGCATATGAACCCGTATTATATATATATATCTTTCCACAACATGAAGCCGTATGTAATCAGTAAATGAAAACCATATAAGGGGCTGCCACAGCTAAAAACTAGTCTGTACAACTAGTTTCTATAACTAGTCTATATAACTAGTACATACAAATAGTACATACAACTAGTACATACAACAAGTACATAACTAGTAGATACAACTAGTGCATACAAGAAGTTCAAACAATTATATCGAACATAAAACTACTACATACAATTAGTGCCTACAACTAGTACCTACAAGTAGTAAATATAACTAGTACTAGTACATACAACTAGTGTATACAACTAGTACATGCAACAAGTACATACAACTTGTGCATACAACCAGTACATACAACTAGAATATACAATTAGTTCATACAACTAGAACATACAACTACTACATACAATTAGTGCCTACAACTAGTACCTACAAGTAGCAAATATAACTAGTACTAGTACATACAACTAGTGTATACAACTGGTACATGCAACAAATACATACAACGTGTGCATACAACCAGTACATACAACTAGAATATACAATTAGTTCATACAACTAGAACATACAACTACTACTCTCAAGTAGTACATACAATTAGTGCCTACAATTAGTAAATATAACTAATATATACTATTATATATAACTGGTAAAGTACATACAATTATTAAATACAACTAGCACATACAATTAGTACTTACAAGTAGGACACAATACTAGTACCTATAACCAATACACACAACTACTACATATAACTAGTTCATACAACTTTTAGAAACAACTAGTACATTTGACTAGAACACACAGATATAAGTAGTACATCTAAATAGTACCTACAACTAGTACATACAACTAGTACACTAAACTAAGACTACAACTAGTACATAGAACTATTACATGCAACTAGTACTTACATGTAGTACATACAACTAGTACATACAACAAATACTTACAAGTAGTACACACAACTAGTATCTAGAACTAGTACACACAACTTCTACATATAACTAGTACACACACAAATAACTACTACATATAAATAGTACTTACAACTAGTAAATAGGACAAGTAAATACAATTAGTACACAGGTAGTAAATTTAACGAGTACATACAACTACTCCATACAACTAGTACATACAACTAGTACATACAACTTGTACTACAAATAGTACATACAACTAGTGCTACAACTAGCACATAGAAGTAGTCCATACAATTTGTTCATTCAACTAATACCTACAACTAATACATAAAACTAGTATATACAAGTAGTACTTACAACTAGTTCACACTACTCGTACATACAACTAGTACCTATGACTAGAACATACACCTATAAGTAGTACATAAAAATAGTGCATACAACTAGTTCATACAACTAGTATATATATATAGTTGTATGTACTAGTTGTGTGTAGTAGTTTTATGTTCGATATAATTATATGAACTAGTTGCATGTACTAGTTGTGTGTACTAGTTGCATGGACTAGTTATATGTACTAGCGGTAAGTACTAGTTGTATGTACTAATTGTAAGTATTAGTTGTATGTACTAGTTGAAAGTACTAGTTACTAGTTGTCTGTACTAGTGGTGTGGACTAGTTATGTGAAAAATCTAAGATACCATTTTCCTACATGCTATATGCCTATTCTGTAAAAAGAGCCTATAGGGGAACTAAACCTAAAGAGAGCTTTAGATGAAGATACAGTAGTCTTTTCTTCCTTCTTTTCCCTTCTTTCATCTTCTTCTCCACTGGGTCAGACAGCCGTTTCTGGGAATTCCACCCTTCATCAGTGATCCTGGGAGTCTTTGTCTTTTTCTTTATCTTGATCTTCTGTGAATCCTTGGCTCACTATGCCAAATCTAGGGGCCTTATATACACTATTTTGGCGCCAAAAGTTAAATAAGGTGTTAACTAAGACACATGATGAAATTTAATTTTATGAAAGGAATGTAGGTCCAATTAACTTTAATGAATTAATTATAAATCTATTAGTAATCTTGCTTGTACAGGTAAAACAGACTCAGCATAACTATAGACACAAGTAGGACATATTACGTAAGTCTACCCTTAGGTCTTCTAGTAGTAACATTTCTTTGGAGGTGGGGTAACACAATATGGGGTAACACAAGACAGTCCTTAAGCATACTAGCTACTTTTTGCTTATACTTGATTCTAACCAGAGGCTGCCGGGATAGGAAGGTTTTAAAGGTTGATTTTAGCTTAAAGTATTTGTAACCCTGCTTAATAAGCCTACTGCATAACTGCAAACTTTTAGCCTGAAAACTGGAGAGGTCACTACATATTCTAGAATACCTAATTAGTTGTGAAATAAAGACACCATAGGCTGGGGTATTAGGAATATTACTATCTAAATGGGGAAATTTACTATATCAAAGTTAAAGTCCTCTCGCTTATCATATACTTCAGTGATAAATTGATTGTTAGTAATGGTTATATCTAAGTCTAAAAAGGGGGATTTTTTAGGGCTGGTATTTGTCTTTTCAAGAATAAGTTCTAATTGACAGTTCAAAATCCTTGTTGTTAATACATAAAAGGTCATCAATATACCTATAAGTATTGGAAAATTTAATAGCTAGGGTGATGTTATCCTTAAGTAGTCCTTTCATAAACTCATACTCATAGGCAAACAGAAAAAGATTAGCAACTACAGGGGCACAGTCAGTACCCATAGGGATACCTACACATTGCTTAAATACAGAACCGTCTACACATACATAAATGTTGTCAATAAGGTAATTAAAGAGCTCTACTAAATGAACAGCTGTGACTGCTTTATTGGAGACATTGTTAGACCAAAAGGCTTTATCCTGACAGACTTCTATATATTGGGACTTTCTACAGGTATAGGCACTATAAATTAGGTTAGTAATCTTATCTTTAAGTAGGTTATGGGGGATCGCTGTATATAATGTAGAAAAATCAAAACTAGCTAGCTGGGCTTTTCTAGTGGGTATAGACCTAAGACTATCTAAGACTTCTAGTGAGTTTTCTACTATCCAAAAGGCATTAACACCAGTATTCCTATATATACCTAGACAGTATTCTCTAAAATGTTTGAGAATTAGTCTGAGTGCCGAATTTAGAAATCTAGAAAGGGGTCTGGTAGTACATTTGTGAGAGGCGGCTATGAATCTGTAGCTGTAAGGGTTCTTATGTAGCTTAGGCATCCAATAAAAAGAGGGAAGGTTACACCAGTCTGGTTTAGGTTCTAAGTTCTCTAGTTTTAAGAAATCTATGTGTTTCCTAATTAACTGTTGGGGTTCTACTGTACATTTAGCATAAGTGGAGGTACTGCCTAGTTCTTCATTAATAATTTGTCTATAGTAGGACTTACATATAAAAATTATATTATTAGAGGCCTTATCGGCAGGGGCTATAACATACTTATCATGTAGGTCTGCTAAGAATTTCTTAATTTTAGGGCAAGTAAGGGTCTTCTTGGCTACTGAGGATTTGGTATACTATTTAGACAGCTTAGAGATCCTATCATTAATTTTCTTAAGTACAGCATTTTCCCATTCACTAAATACAGAAGTAGATACATTTTCTCTACGGGCCCAGGTAATCTTATGTTTTCTAAGACCTTCCTTACACATTTTTAAAGCAGTTACCCAATTAAAGTTATTAGGTTCTCTAAATTTTGGTCCTTTCTTAAGAAGTTTTCTAAGTTTTGGGTTACTAACAATACGTAGATCACCTGTTAAAACATGGCCTAGGGGCTTGTAAATGAAGGGGGACTTGTGACACTCACATGGTTCTGGTTTTCTAAAAACATCTGACTTAGAGGTTTGTGAAAAGTTAAAGATTTGAGGTCCTATTGGTTGGGTATACTTATATACTACACATGGGGGCTCTTTGTTTTGTATAAAGGGTTTGACAGTTTCTAACACTAACTTTTGGTTTAAGATACCTGAGAGGCCTATTTTTTCTACACCTTTATTATGAAACACGATTTTAAGAAACCCTTCTGGACTTGTTGTTTTCGTTGGGTGTTTGGGAAGGCTGGCTGAAGCGCGTGCTTTAATAACGTCTTTAATCATTAGCATAAGTCTAAGCGGAAAAGGTGTTTCTGGGGTATCGATGAGACATTGTACCGAGTTTAACAAACGATGAAGGTGTCGAGCTTGTAATGCAAAAGTATTGCGTTTAAGTTTGGCTAGAAAGCCCACGTTCTTGTAAAGTGGTAGTCGTTCTTTGAGCCATTCAGGGTCGTAGGCAGCGTTATTACTACTGCCTGTCGATTTTAGATTGGAGCGCCGATGCCGTCTTTTATGAGATAAGCGATTAAAAAGGTTCCATACGATGATTTCTTTTTTAAGTTTTGAAATATTGCCAACGCCTTTAATGTTATCGTTAAGGCCATATGGGTAAATAGAGCAGAGTTCCTTGAACCAGAATGCTTCTCTCAGTAGTCTGAGGCTAGTAGAATTAGGTGTCTCAGGTATCTGTTCTATGGGCATAATCAAGGCATCATCAAAACTGTGGTTATCAGAATTAAAGTGATTGTAAAGATACAGTGGCTTAAAACCTTTGGTACTAGTCCTATGGTTGTTCATTCTACTCCTAAGCATCTGAGAGGTTTCTCCTACATACTGTACATCACATTGTTTACAAGTAATAAGATACACAACATTCCTACTCTGGCATCCTAGGGGACCACAAGGGCTATGGACTTGATAGGTCCTGCCAGTCACTGAACTCTTAAAAGTAGGGCCAGTAACTAAAGAGGGACATGTTTTACACTGCTTATTGCTACACTTCTTAACTAGTACTAGTTGTATGTACTAGTTGTATGTACTAGTTGTATTTACTAGTTCTTTGTACTAGTTGTATGTACTAGTTGTATGTACTAGTTTTATGTTCTAGTTGTATAAACTACTTTAATGTTCTAGTTGAATTACTAGTTGTAATTACTGTTAGTAGTATGTTCTAGTTGTATGTACTATGAATATGTAATAGTTATATGTGTATGTACTCCTTATATGTACTAGTTGTACGAACTAGTTGTATGTACTAGTTATATGACCTAGTTTTATGTACTAGTGGGATGTACTAGTTTTATGTACTCGGTCTATGTACTAGTTCGATGTACTAGTTCTATGTACTAGTTGTGTGTACTACTTGTATGTGCTAGTTGTCTGTACCTATTAAATGTCCTAGTGTTTGGTTCTAGTTGTTTGTACTACTTGTGTCTACCAGTTGTATGTACTTGTTGTATGAACTAGTTGTATGTACTAGTTATATGTGTATGTACTAGTTATATGTACTAGTTTAATGTACTAGTTATATGTACTAGTTTAATGTACTAGTTATATCTTCTAGTTCTATTTACTAGTTGTGTTTAAAAGTTGTATGTACTAATTGTATGTACTAGTTTTATGTACTAGTTGTAAGTATTAGTTGTATATATGTACTAGTTATTAGCTGTATGTACTAGTAGTATGTAATAGTTATATATACTAGTTCCATTAACTAGTTGTATCTAAAAGTTTTATGTAGTAGTTGTATGTCCGAGTTGTATGAACTATTTCTATGTACTAGTTCTATGTACAAGTTGTATGTACTAATTTCTACTTGTATGTACTAGTCATAAGTACTAGATATATGTTTATATACTAGTTATATGTACAAGCTGTATATCATAGTTATATCTTCTAGTTTTATGAAATATTCCTAAGAACTAATTTTATGTACTAGTTGTATGTACTAGTTGTATGTACTATTTGTAAGTACTAATTGTATGTACCAGTTGTATGTAATAGTTACTAGTTGTATGTACTAGGGGTGTGAACTAGTTTTATGTACTCGTTCTATGTAATATTTGTAGTACTAGTTGTATGTATTAGTTGTATGTACTAGTTACTAGTTGCATGTACTAGTTGCATGCACTAGTTGTATGTACAAACACTATTTATATTTACTAGTTGTGGGTTGTATGTACTATTTCTATGTAGTAGTTTTATGTTCTAATTGTGTGAATTAGTTGTAGTACTAGTTGTTTGTACTAGTTATGTCTAGTTGTATGTACTAGTTGTATGTACTAGCTGTATTTACTATTTCTTTGTACTAGTTGTATGTATATACTAGTTGCTAGTTGTATGTTCTAGTTGAATTACTAGTTGTAATTACTGTTAGTAGTATGTTCTAGTTGTATGTACTATGAATATGTAATAGTTATATGTGTATGTACTCCTTATATGTACTAGTTGTACGAACTAGTTGTATGTACTAGTTATATGACCTAGTTTTATGTACTAGTGGGATGTACTAGTTTTATGTACTCGGTCTATGTACTAGTTCGATGTACTAGTTCTATGTACTAGTTGTGTGTACTACTTGTATGTGCTAGTTGTCTGTACCTATTAAATGTCCTAGTGTTTGGTTCTAGTTGTTTGTACTACTTGTGTCTACCAGTTGTATGTACTTGTTGTATGAACTAGTTGTATGTACTAGTTATATGTGTATGTACTAGTTATATGTACTAGTTTAATGTACTAGTTATATGTACTAGTTTAATGTACTAGTTATATCTTCTAGTTCTATTTACTAGTTGTGTTTAAAAGTTGTATGTACTAATTGTATGTACTAGTTTTATGTACTAGTTGTAAGTATTAGTTGTATATATGTACTAGTTATTAGCTGTATGTACTAGTAGTATGTAATAGTTATATATACTAGTTCCATTAACTAGTTGTATCTAAAAGTTTTATGTAGTAGTTGTATGTCCGAGTTGTATGAACTATTTCTATGTACTAGTTCTATGTACAAGTTGTATGTACTAATTTCTACTTGTATGTACTAGTCATAAGTACTAGATATATGTTTATATACTAGTTATATGTACAAGCTGTATATCATAGTTATATCTTCTAGTTTTATGAAATATTCCTAAGAACTAATTTTATGTACTAGTTGTATGTACTAGTTGTATGTACTATTTGTAAGTACTAATTGTATGTACCAGTTGTATGTAATAGTTACTAGTTGTATGTACTAGGGGTGTGAACTAGTTTTATGTACTCGTTCTATGTAATATTTGTAGTACTAGTTGTATGTATTAGTTGTATGTACTAGTTACTAGTTGCATGTACTAGTTGCATGCACTAGTTGTATGTACAAACACTATTTATATTTACTAGTTGTGGGTTGTATGTACTATTTCTATGTAGTAGTTTTATGTTCTAATTGTGTGAATTAGTTGTAGTACTAGTTGTTTGTACTAGTTATGTCTAGTTGTATGTACTAGTTGTATGTACTAGCTGTATTTACTATTTCTTTGTACTAGTTGTATGTATATACTAGTTGCTAGTTGTATGTTCTAGTTGAATTACTATTTGTATTTATTGTTGTATGTGTTAGTAGTATGTTCTAGTTGTATGTACTATTTATTTGTACTATTTATATGTGTATTTACTGCTTATACGTCCTAGTTGTGTACACTAGTTATATGTACTGGTGGCGTGAACTAGTTACTAGTTGTATGAACTATGACCTAGTTCTATGTACTAGTTGTATGTACTAGTTGTATGTACTGCTTGTATGTACAATTTGTATGTACTAGTTGTATATACACGTTACCAGTTTCAGGTACTAGTCATATGCACTAGTTGTATATACTATATAGCAATAGTTACATTTACGAGTTGCAGGTACTAGTTATATGTACGTTTTGTATGTAGTAGTTGTATGTTCTAATTGTATGAACCAGTTGTATATATGTCCTATTTCTATGTACTAGTTGTATGCACTCTTTACGAGTTGCATTTACTAGTTGTATGCACTAGTTGAACAAACTAGCACTAGTTATATTTACGAGTTGGAGGTACTAGTTGTATGTACTTGTTGTATGTAGTAGTTGTAAGTACTAACTGTATGTACTAGTTGTATATATGTACTATTTCTATGTACTAGTTGTATGTAGTAGTTTCCAGTTGAATGTACTAGTTGTATGAACTAGTTAAAAGTACTAGTTGTATGTACTAATTGTATGTAATAGTTGTTTGTTCTAATTGAATGAACTAGTTGTATATATTGGTTGTATGTACTAGTTTTATACTTGTTGTAAGTACTAGGCGTATGAACTAGTTGTTTGAACGAGTTATATGTACTAGTTGTATGTACTAGTTTTATGAACTTGTTGTGTATATTAGTTGAGTGTACTGGTTGTGTGTAAAATTGTATGTACTACTTATATGAACTCGCTGTTTGTACTAGTTGTATGGACTAGTTGTATGTACTAGTTTTTTAAACTAGTTGTGTATACTAGCTGTGTGTACTAGTTGTATGTACTAGTTGTATGTACTAGTTGTATATGCTAGTTACTAGTTGTTTGTACAAGTGGTGTGGGATAGTTATATTTACTAGTTGAATGTACTTGTTTTGTGTACAAGTTGCATGTAATAGTTGTATATATTAGTTACTAGTTGTATGTACTAGTTGTATGTCCTAGTTGTGCGTAGAAGATGTCGGTTCTAGTGGTGGTTATACTAGGTCCAAGGTGGGTGCTAGTTTTATGCACTAGATAATAGTTGTATCTACTACTTGTATGCACAAGTTACTAGTTGTATGTACTAGGTGTGTTAAAAAGTTGTATGAACTAGTTGTATGTACAAGTTGTATGCATTAGTTGTATGTACTAGTTGTAAGTACTAGTTATATGCACTAGTTATATGTGTATGTACCAGTTATCTGTAGTGGTTGCGGGTACCAGTTATATGTACTAGTTGTAGGTACTAGTTGTATGGACTAGTTGTATGTACATGTCGTTTAAACTAGTTGTGTATATTAGTTAAGTGTACTAGTTGTATGTACTAGTTGTATGTACTAGTTGTATATGCTAGTTATTAGTTGTTTGTACAAGTGGTGTGGGATAGTTATATTTACTAGTTGAATGTACTTGTTTTGTGTACAAGTTGCATGTAATAGTTGTATATATTAGTTACTAGTTGTATGTCCTAGTTGTGCGTAGAAGATGTCGGTTCTAGTGGTGGTTATACTAGGTCCTAGGTGGGTGCTAGTTTTATGCACTAGATAATAGTTGTATGTACTACTTGTATGCACAAGTTACTAGTTGTATGTACTAGGTGTGTTAAAAAGTTGTATGAACTAGTTGTATGTACAAGTTGTATGTATTAGTTGTATGTACTAGTTGTAAGTACTAGTTATATGCGCTAGTTATATGTGTATGTACCAGTTATATGTAGTGGTTGCGGGTACCAGTTATATGTACTAGTTGTATGTACTAGTTGTATGTACTAGTTGTATGTACATGTTGTTTGAACTAGGTGTGTGTAAAAGTCATCTGTACTTGTTACATGTACTAGCTGTATATACTGGTCGTATGTTCTAGTAGTATGTTCTAGTTGATTGTACTAGTTGCATGTAATAGTTACTAGTTGTACGTACTAGTTATATGTACAAGTTGCATGTTCTACGGGTGTGAACTAGTTTTATGTACTCGTTCTATGTAATAGTTCTATGTACTAGTTGTAGTACTAGTTGTATATACTAGTTGTATGGACTATTTGCATGTGCTAATTTCATGTACTAGTTGTATGTACTAGTTGTATGTTCTCGTTACTAGTTGCATGTACTAGTTGTATGCACAAGTTGTATGCACTAACACTAGTTGTATTTACTAGTTGTGGGTTATTGTTGTATGTACTATTTCTATGTAGTAGTTTTATGTTCTAATTGTGTGACCTAGTTGTAGTACTAGTTGTATGTACTAGTTGTATATACTAGTTGTGTGTACTAGTTGTATTTACTAGTTCTTTGTACTAGTTGTATGTATATACTAGTTTCTAGTTGTATGTTCTAGTTGAATGTACTAGTTATATGTACTTGTTGTATGATGTAGTTTTATGTTCTAGTTAAATTACTAGTTGTTAATATTGTTGTATGTGTTAGTAGTATGTTCTAGTTGTATGTACTATTTATCTGTACTATTTATATATGTTTTTACTGCTTATATGTATATACTAGTTGTATGCACTAGTTATATGTACTAGTGGTATGTAATAGTTACTAGTTGTATTGAACCATGACCTAGTTGTATATGCTAGTGGTGTGTACAAGTTGTATGTACATGTTACTAGTTGAAGGTAAGTTATATACACAAGTTGTATGTACTGGCAATAGTTACATTTACGAGTTGCAGTTCCTAGTTGTAAGTACTTGTTGTATGTAGTAGTTGTATGTTCTAATTGTATGAACCAGTTGTATATATGTCCTTTTTCTATGTACTAGTTGTATGTACTGGTTTCCAGTTGAATGTACTAGTTGTATGCACTAGTTGAACAAACTAGCATTAGTTATATTTACGAGTTGGAGGTACTAGCTGTATGTACTTGTTGTATGTAGTAGTTGTAAGTACTAACTGTATATACTAGTTGTATATATGTATTATTTCTATGTACTAGTTGTATGTACTAGTTTCCAGTTGAATGTACTAGTTGTATGTACTAGTTTCCAGTTGAATGTACTAGTTGTATGAACTAGTTATAGGTTCTAATTGTATGCACTAGTATTATGTACTATTTGCATGTACTAGTTGTATGCACTAGTTGTATGTACTAGCACTAGGTAAATTTTCCAGTTGTAGGACTAGTTGTATGTACTAATTGTATGTAATAGTTGTATGTTCTAATTGAATGAACTTATCGAATGTATTCGTTGTATGTACTAGTTTTATACTTGTTGTATGAACTAGGTGTATGAACTACTTGTTTGAACTAGTTATATGTACTAGTTGTATGTACTAGTTGTATGTTTATGTTCTTGTCATATCTTCTAGTTATAAGGACAAGTTTTAGTTGTATGTACTAGTTTTTTATACTAACTGTGTATACTAGCTGTGTGTACTAGTTGTATGTTCTAGTTGTATGTACTAGTTGTATATGCTAGTTACTAGTTGTTTGTACAAGTGGAGGAAGGTTTTTAAGTCCATTTTGTCTGTTCAATGTTCTACCCAAAGGAAGAGAAAGCTAGAAAACGAAAGCTACCCGAGCATCCGCCATTTTTTAACAGATATATAAATGTATATATTTACAAAACAACAAACAGGAAGCCATACGTTAACATAATTTCTGAAAACAATATAGGGGCCCTTGCGGCGTCCCAATTAGAGACAACTAGAACATACAACTAGCACATACAACTAGTATATACTTACAGTTAGTGCATATAAATAGTACATACAACTAGTCCATATAACTAGTACATTCAACAATTTCACACAACTAGTAAATTCAACTAGTGAATATAACTAGTTACTAGTACATACAACTAGTACATACAACTAGTGCATACAATTAGTACATATAACTAGTACATATAGCTAGCACATACAATGAGTACATATAACTAGTGCATACATCAATTTCACACAACTAGTACATAAAACTAATATATACATGGTACTAGTACATACAACTAGTACATATATCTAGGTACTAGTACATACAACTAGTACATATAACTAATACATACAACAATTTCACACAACTAGCACATAAAACTAGTACATATTATTACATACAACTAGTACATACAACTAGTACATACAATTAGTAAATACAGATTGTTACTAATACATACACCTGGTACATACAACTATTTCATACAACTGTTACATATAACCAGTACATGCAACTACTTACTAGTACTTACAACTAGTACGTACAATTAGGACATACAACTACTACGTACAACAAGTATATACAACTAGTCCCTACAACTAGTAAATACAGATTGTTCCTAGTTCTTACACCTAGTATATACATCTGGTATATACAATTATTACATACAACCAGAACATACAACTTGTACATTAATCTAGTAACTACAACTACTAAATATAACTAGCATACAAAATTACACACAACTATAACACACCAGTAGTACCTATAACTATTTACCACTAGTACATACATCTAGTATAAAAAACTAGTACATAGAACTAGTTACTGCTACATACAACTAGTACATACAACTAGTAACTACAACTAGTAAATATAAGTAATACATACAACAATTACACACAATTAGTACATACAATTAGTTCATATAAATAGTACATAAAACTAGTAACTACAACAAGTAAATACATCTAGTTACTAGTACATACGAAAAATACACACAACTAGTACATACAACTAGTATTAGAAAAAAATAAAAAGTTTCTACAAAAATAGTGAAGATGGCACAAAAAGCACATAAACAAGAAAGGGATGTTACACAGTGAAGCGTTAGCTATATATGCATAAATCATACAACACCCTTGCTTGGAGGATTCATGCATAGCTAATGCTTCACTGTGTAACATCCCTTTCTTGTTTATGTGCTTTTTGTGCCATCCCTACATCTTCACTATTTCTGTAGAAAATTTTTATTTTTCTCTAGTTTGTGTTCTTTTAATGGAGCATAAGCTAGGAATTCGATTGTATTTAAACCCATTTTGATTTCGCAATCTTCGACTGAATGTGACGTCATTAAAATGGAGATTTAGTGAGGTCTTGATTCTGGGGCCATGAAAGCTGTTATACTCAATAATAGCGCTATCGCTCTCGCTTCTGCAAAAGAATACAGCTCGGAAAATTTGCAATCGTTTCGTTTAACAATTAGTCCAAAAGCTTATATAGTTTCTTAGTTATGGCTGACGAAGAAGAAGAAGAATGAGAATAAGAAGAAGAACATGAAGAAGACGAAAATGGGAATTTTTAAAGTTTATTATTTCGCCAGCGGGACATATTCGCCTTCCTTTAAGGTCTATTTAGAGTATGTATATTGTATATTTGGTTATACATAACCTTGTTTTGTCAATTTTCGGCCTATTTCGGGATTTTGCTCCTATACTGAAGTATGGGGAAAAGGAAAAAACCACGTCATCCCTACATAGGGAGTTCTACCGTGCTCCCTGATATTCTGAGGGTTACTAATACATACAACTAGTACATACAATTAGTACAAACACTAATCCATAGAGCTAGTACATCAATTAGTACATAGAACTTATACATACAACTATATACTACTTACAACTAATACATACATCTAGATACTAGTACATCCAACTTGTACATACAACTAGTATATGAAACTAGTAACTACTACTAGTAAATATAACTAGTACATACAAACATTGCACACAACTAGTTCATACAAGTAGTACATATAACTACATACAAACATTGCACACAACTAGTACATACAAGTAGTACATATAACTACATTCAACTAGCGAATACATAAAACTAGTAAAAACAATTAGTACATAAAACTAGTCCATATAATACATAAAAAAATTTAAATTCAGCTAGTACTTACAACTAGTATATAAATACAGATTGCCACTCCTTCATACACCTAGTACATACAGCTAATACATACAACTAGTACATGCAACTAGTAAATACAACTAACTACTAGTATATACTACTAGTACATAAAATTTGTACATTCAACTAGTACATACATCTAGTTCATACAACTAGTTCATATAACTATTGCATCCACTACTTACTAGAACACATATACAACAAGTACATAAATCTAGTTGTATATACTATATAGCAATAGTTACATTTACGAGTTGCAGGTACTAGTTATATGTACGTTTTGTATGTAGTAGTTGTATGTTCTAATTGTATGAACCAGTTGTATATATGTCCTATTTCTATGTACTAGTTGTATGCACTCTTTACGAGTTGCATTTACTAGTTGTATGCACTAGTTGAACAAACT
This sequence comes from Chondrosia reniformis, assembly GCA_947172415.1. Taxonomy (NCBI): domain Eukaryota; kingdom Metazoa; phylum Porifera; class Demospongiae; order Chondrillida; family Chondrillidae; genus Chondrosia; species Chondrosia reniformis. Next base: position 3,069,830 of record OX359196.1, read on the forward strand.
AGCACTAGTTATATTTACGAGTTGGAGGTACTAGTTGTATGTACTTGTTGTATGTAGTAGTTGTAAGTACTAACTGTATGTACTAGTTGTATATATGTACTATTTCTATGTACTAGTTGTATATATGTACTATTTCTATGTACTAGTTGTATGTAGTAGTTTCCAGTTGAATGTACTAGTTGTATGAACTAGTTATAAGTACTAGTTGTATGTACTAATTGTATGTAATAGTTGTTTGTTCTAATTGAATGAACTAGTTGTATGTATTGGTTGTATGTACTAGTTTTATACTTGTTGTAAGTACTAGGCGTATGAACTAGTTGTTTGAACGAGTTATATGTACTAGTTGTATGTACTAGTTGTATGTACTAGTTTTATGAACTTGTTGTGTATATTAGTTGAGTGTACTGGTTGTGTGTAAAATTGTATGTACTACTTATATGAACTCGCTGTTTGTACTAGTTGTATGGACTAGTTGTATGTACTAGTTTTTTAAACTGGTTGTGTATACTAGCTGTGTGTACTAGTTGTATGTACTAGTTGTATGTACTAGTTGTATATGCTAGTTACTAGTTGTTTGTACAAGTGGTATGGGATAGTTATATTTACTAGTTGAATGTACTTGTTTTGTGTACAAGTTGCATGTAATAGTTGTATATATTAGTTACTAGTTGTATGTACTAGTTGTATGTCCTAGTTGTGCGTAGAAGATGTCGGTTCTAGTGGTGGTTATACTAGGTCCTAGGTGGGTGCTAGTTTTATGCACTAGATAATAGTTGTATCTACTACTTGTATGCACAAGTTACTAGTTATATGTACTAGGTGTGTTAAAAAGTTGTATGAACTAGTTGTATGTACAAATTGTATGTATTAGTTGTATGTACTAGTTGTAAGTACTAGTTATATGCACTAGTTATATGTGTATGTACCAGTTATCTGTAGTGGTTGCGGGTACCAGTTATATGTACTAGTTGTAGGTACTAGTTGTATGTACTAGTTGTATGTACATGTTGTTTAAACTAGTTGTGTATATTAGTTAAGTGTACTGGTTGTGTGTAAAATTGTATGTACTACTTATATGAACTCGCTGTTTGTACTAGTTGTATGAACTAGTTGTATGTACTAGTTTTTTAAACTAGTTGTGTATACTAGCTGTGTGTACTAGTTGTATGTACTAGTTGTATGTACTAGTTGTATATGCTAGTTATTAGTTGTTTGTACAAGTGGTGTGGGATAGGTATATTTACTAGTTGAATGTACTTGTTTTGTGTACAAGTTGCATGTAATAGTTGTATATATTAGTTACTAGTTGTATGTACTAGTTGTATGTCCTAGTTGTGCGTAGAAGATGTCGGTTCTAGTGGTGGTTATACTAGGTCCTAGGTGGGTGCTAGTTTTATGCACTAGATAATAGTTGTATGTACTACTTGTATGCACAAGTTACTAGTTGTATGTACTAGGTGTGTTAAAAAGTTGTATGAACTAGTTGTATGTACAAGTTGTATGTATTAGTTGTATGTACTAGTTGTAAGTACTAGTTATATGCACTAGTTATATGTGTATGTACCAGTTATATGTAGTGGTTGCGGGTACCAGTTATATGTACTAGTTGTATGTACTAGTTGTATGTACTAGTTGTATGTACATGTTGTTTGAACTAGGTGTGTGTAAAAGTCATCTGTACTTGTTACATGTACTAGCTGTATATACTGGTCGTATGTTCTAGTAGTATGTTCTAGTTGATTGTACTAGTTGCATGTAATAGTTACTAGTTGTACGTACTAGTTATATGTACAAGTTGCATGTTCTACGGGTGTGAACTAGTTTTATGTACTCGTTCTATGTAATAGTTCTATGTACTAGTTGTAGTACTAGTTGTATATACTAGTTGTATGGACTATTTGCATGTGCTAATTTCATGTACTAGTTGTATGTACTAGTTGTATGTTCTCGTTACTAGTTGCATGTACTAGTTGTATGCACAAGTTGTATGCACTAACACTAGTTGTATTTACTAGTTGTGGGTTATTGTTGTATGTACTATTTCTATGTAGTAGTTTTATGTTCTAATTGTGTGACCTAGTTGTAGTACTAGTTGTATGTACTAGTTGTATATACTAGTTGTGTGTACTAGTTGTATTTACTAGTTCTTTGTACTAGTTGTATGTATATACTAGTTTCTAGTTGTATGTTCTAGTTGAATGTACTAGTTATATGTACTTGTTGTATGATGTAGTTTTATGTTCTAGTTAAATTACTAGTTGTTAATATTGTTGTATGTGTTAGTAGTATGTTCTAGTTGTATGTACTATTTATCTGTACTATTTATATATGTTTTTACTGCTTATATGTATATACTAGTTGTATGCACTAGTTATATGTACTAGTGGTATGTAATAGTTACTAGTTGTATTGAACCATGACCTAGTTGTATATGCTAGTGGTGTGTACAAGTTGTATGTACATGTTACTAGTTGAAGGTAAGTTATATACACAAGTTGTATGTACTGGCAATAGTTACATTTACGAGTTGCAGTTCCTAGTTGTAAGTACTTGTTGTATGTAGTAGTTGTATGTTCTAATTGTATGAACCAGTTGTATAAATGTCCTTTTTCTATGTACTAGTTGTATGTACTGGTTTCCAGTTGAATGTACTAGTTGTATGCACTAGTTGAACAAACTAGCATTAGTTATATTTACGAGTTGGAGGTACTAGCTGTATGTACTTGTTGTATGTAGTAGTTGTAAGTACTAACTGTATATACTAGTTGTATATATGTATTATTTCTATGTACTAGTTGTATGTACTAGTTTCCAGTTGAATGTACTAGTTGTATGTACTAGTTTCCAGTTGAATGTACTAGTTGTATGAACTAGTTATAGGTTCTAATTGTATGCACTAGTATTATGTACTATTTGCATGTACTAGTTGTATGCACTAGTTGTATGTACTAGCACTAGGTAAATTTTCCAGTTGTAGGACTAGTTGTATGTACTAATTGTATGTAATAGTTGTATGTTCTAATTGAATGAACTTATCGAATGTATTCGTTGTATGTACTAGTTTTATACTTGTTGTATGAACTAGGTGTATGAACTACTTGTTTGAACTAGTTATATGTACTAGTTGTATGTACTAGTTGTATGTTTATGTTCTTGTCATATCTTCTAGTTATAAGGACAAGTTTTAGTTGTATGTACTAGTTTTTTATACTAACTGTGTATACTAGCTGTGTGTACTAGTTGTATGTTCTAGTTGTATGTACTAGTTGTATATGCTAGTTACTAGTTGTTTGTACAAGTGGAGGAAGGTTTTTAAGTCCATTTTGTTTGTTCAATGTTCTACCCAAAGGAAGAGAAAGCTAGAAAACGAAAGCTACCCGAGCATCCGCCATTTTTTAACAGATATATAAATGTATATATTTACAAAACTACAAACAGGAAGCCATACGTTAACATAATTTCTGAAAACAATATAGGGGCCCTTGCGGCGTCCCAATTAGAGACAACTAGAACATACAACTAGCACATACAAATAGTACATACAACTAGTATATACTTACAGTTAGTGCATATAAATAGTACATACAACTAGTCCATATAACTAGTACATTCAACAATTTCACACTACTAGTAAATTCAACTAGTGAATATAACTAGTTACTAGTACATACAACTAGTACATACAACTAGTGCATACAATTAGTACATATAACTAGTACATATAGCTAGCACATACAATGAGTACATATAACTAGTGCATACATCAATTTCACACAACTAGTACATAAAACTAATATATACATGGTACTAGTACATACAACTAGTACATATATCTAGGTACTAGTACATACAACTAGTACATATAACTAATACATACAACAATTTCACACAACTAGCACATAAAACTAGTACATATTATTACATACAACTAGTACATACAACTAGTACATACAATTAGTAAATACAGATTGTTACTAATACATACACCTGGTACATACAACTATTTCATACAACTGTTACATATAACCAGTACATGCAACTACTTACTAGTACTTACAACTAGTACGTACAATTAGGACATACAACTACTACGTACAACAAGTATATACAACTAGTCCCTACAACTAGTAAATACAGATTGTTCCTAGTTCTTACACCTAGTATATACATCTGGTATATACAATTATTACATACAACCAGAACATACAACTTGTACATTAATCTAGTAACTACAACTACTAAATATAACTAGTATACAAAATTACACACAACTATAACACACCAGTAGTACCTATAACTATTTACAACTAGTACATACATCTAGTATAAAAAACTAGTACATAGAACTAGTTACTGCTACATACAACTAGTACATACAACTAGTAACTACAACTAGTAAATATAAGTAATACATACAACAATTACACACAATTAGTACATACAATTAGTTCATATAAATAGTACATAAAACTAGTAACTACAACAAGTAAATACATCTAGTTACTAGTACATACGAAAAATACACACAACTAGTACATACAACTAGTATTAGAAAAAAATAAAAAGTTTCTACAAAAATAGTGAAGATGGCACAAAAAGCACATAAACAAGAAAGGGATGTTACACAGTGAAGCGTTAGCTATATATGCATGAATCATACAACACCCTTGCTTGGAGGATTCATGCATAGCTAATGCTTCACTGTGTAACATCCCTTTCTTGTTTATGTGCTTTTTGTGCCATCCCTACATCTTCACTATTTCTGTAGAAAATTTTATTTTTCTCTAGTTTGTGTTCTTTTAATGGAGCATAAGCTAGGAATTCGATTGTATTTAAACCCATTTTGATTTCGCAATCTTCGACTGAATGTGACGTCATTAAAATGGAGATTTAATGAGGTCTTGATTCTGGGGCCATGAAAGCTGTCATACTCAAAAAATAGCGCTATCGCTCTCGCTTCTGCAAAAGAATACAGCTCGGAAAATTTGCAATCGTTTCGTTTAACAATTAGTCCAAAAGCTTATATAGTTTCTTAGTTATGGCTGACGAAGAAGAAGAAGAATGAGAATAAGAAGAAGAAGGACATGAAGAAGACGAAAATGGGAATTTTTAAAGTTTATTATTTCGCCAGCGGGACATATTCGCCTTCCTTTAAGGTCTATTTAGAGTATGTATATTGTATATTTGGTAATACATAACCTTGTTTTGTCAATTTTCGGCCTATTTTCGGATTTTGCTCCTATACTGATGTATGGGGAAAAGGAAAAAACCACGTCATCCCTACATAGGGAGTTCTACCGTGCTCCCTGATATTCTGAGGGTTACTAATACATACAACTAGTACATACAATTTGTACAAACACTAATCCATAGAGCTAGTACATACAATTAGTACATAGAACTTATACATACAACTATATACTACTTACAACTAATACATACATCTAGATACTAGTACATCCAACTTGTACATACAACTAGTATATGAAACTAGTAACTACTACTAGTAAATATAACTAGTACATACAAACATTGCACACAACTAGTACATACAAGTAGTACATATAACTACATTCAACTAGCGAATACATAAAACTAGTAAAAACAATTAGTACATAAAACTAGTCCATATAATACATAAAAAAATTTAAATTCAGCTAGTACTTACAACTAGTATATAAATACAGATTGCCACTCCTTCATACACCTAGTACATACAGCTAATACATACAACTAGTACATGCAACTAGTAAATACAACTAACTACTAGTATATACTACTAGTACATAAAATTTGCACATTCAACTAGTACATACATCTAGTTCATACAACTAGTTCATATAACTATTGCATCCACTACTTACTAGAACACATATACAACAAGTACATAAATCTAGTTGTATATACTATATAGCAATAGTTACATTTACGAGTTGCAGGTACTAGTTATATGTACGTTTTGTATGTAGTAGTTGTATGTTCTAATTGTATGAACCAGTTGTATATATGTCCTATTTCTATGTACTAGTTGTATGCACTCTTTACGAGTTGCATTTACTAGTTGTATGCACTAGTTGAACAAACTAGCACTAGTTATATTTACGAGTTGGAGGTACTAGTTGTATGTACTTGTTGTATGTAGTAGTTGTAAGTACTAACTGTATGTACTAGTTGTATATATGTACTATTTCTATGTACTAGTTGTATATATGTACTATTTCTATGTACTAGTTGTATGTAGTAGTTTCCAGTTGAATGTACTATATAGTTGTATGAACTAGTTATAAGTACTAGTTGTATGTACTAATTGTATGTAATAGTTGTTTGTTCTAATTGAATGAACTAGTTGTATGTATTGGTTGTATGTACTAGTTTTATACTTGTTGTAAGTACTAGGCGTATGAACTAGTTGTTTGAACGAGTTATATGTACTAGTTGTATGTACTAGTTGTATGTACTAGTTTTATGAACTTGTTGTGTATATTAGTTGAGTGTACTGGTTGTGTGTAAAATTGTATGTACTACTTATATGAACTCGCTGTTTGTACTAGTTGTATGGACTAGTTGTATGTACTAGTTTTTTAAACTGGTTGTGTATACTAGCTGTGTGTACTAGTTGTATGTACTAGTTGTGTGTACTAGTTGTATATGCTAGTTATTAGTTGTTTGTACAAGTGGTATGGGATAGTTATATTTACTAGTTGAATGTACTTGTTTTGTGTACAAGTTGCATGTAATAGTTGTATATATTAGTTACTAGTTGTATGTACTAGTTGTATGTCCTAGTTGTGCGTAGAAGATGTCGGTTCTAGTGGTGGTTATACTAGGTCCTAGGTGGGTGCTAGTTTTATGCACTAGATAATAGTTGTATCTACTACTTGTATGCACAAGTTACTAGTTGTATGTACTAGGTGTGTTAAAAAGTTGTATGAACTAGTTGTATGTACAAATTGTATGTATTAGTTGTATGTACTAGTTGTTAGTACTAGTTATATGCACTAGTTATATGTGTATGTACCAGTTATCTGTAGTGGTTGCGGGTACCAGTTATATGTACTAGTTGTAGGTACTAGTTGTATGTACTAGTTGTATGTACATGTTGTTTAAACTAGTTGTGTATATTAGTTAAGTGTACTGGTTGTGTGTAAAATTGTATGTACTACTTATATGAACTCGCTGTTTGTACTAGTTGTATGAACTAGTTGTATGTACTAGTTTTTGGTTATAGATTATTTTTTAGTCATTTTTGATTATTTTTTATTTTTTATAGAAAAGTGATAATTGATTACTGAAGTTTGATTATTCAATATTGATTATTGATTATGTATGATTGATTGTTGATAATGCATTAAGGGTCATTGGTTATTTTAATGGTTATTGGTTATAGGTTATTGTTTATTGATTACTCATTAGTGAGGAAGGATTATTGATTGTTGATTATTGATTATTAATTAATGATCATCTATTATCCATTATCGAGTATCGATAATCGATTATCGATTATCGTTTAACGATTGTTGAATATGGCTTATCGTTTATTGTTTATTGTTTATGAATTATGGATTATGGATTACGTATGTTTCATTATTGTTTATGGATTATTCATTAATGATTATACATTAGTGATTATTAATTATCAATTATTTATTAATGATTATTGATTACTGAATATTGATTATTGATTATTGATTGTTGATTATGTATGATTGATATTTGATAATGGAATATGGGTTATTGGTTATTAGCTATAGGTTATTTGTTATTGAATATTCTTTTATGATTTTGGATTATGGATTAGTGATTATTGATTATTAAAAATTTATTAATGATTATTGATAATTGATTGTTGATGATTTATTATTGATTATTGATTATTGATTATTCATTAGTCACTATTGTTTATTGATTATGAATGATTGATTATGAATAATTGATTATTGATAATGGTATGTGGGTGAGGGTTTTTGGTTATTGGTTATTGTTTATTGCTTATTGATTTTGGATAATAGATAATCGATAATAGATTTTCGATTATGGAATGTGGATTATCAATTATCGATTATCGATCATCTATTATCGATTATTGATTAGATAATGGATAATTGATTATTGATTATTGATTATTCATTATTGATTATTGATTATGTATGATTGATTATTTATAATAGATTATCGGTTATGGGTTATTGGTTATGGGTTATTGTTTATTGTTTATTAATTATGTATTACGGATTATGGATTATTGAATATTGAATATATATTATTGATTAAGGATTATGGATTATGGATTGTGGATTATTGATTTTAGATTTTGGATTACGGATTATCAATTATCGAGTATGGATTATTGAATATGGATTATGGATTATTTATTATCGATTATCCATTTTTGATTATTGATTATCGATTATTATTAATTGATTATTCATTATCGATTATTGATTATGTATGGTTTATTATTGATAATGGATTATGGATTATTGGATATTGGTTATTGGTTATTGGTTATTGGTTATTGATTAGGGTTTTTGGATTATGGATTATGAATTATCGATTATGGTTTATCGATTATCTAAGAGTGATTATTAATTCCTGAATATTGATTATTGATTATTGATTAGGTATGATTGATTATTGATAGTAGATTATTGGTTATTGGTTAATGGTTATTGCTTTTGGTTTATTTTTTATTGATAATGGAATATGGATTATTGATTATTGATTATTGATAATATATTGTTGATTTTTGATATTGGATTATGGATTATTACTTATCGAAAATCGATTATCGATTATCGATTATTCATAATTGATTATTAATAATGGATTATGGGTTATTGATTTTAGATTATTGGTTATTCGTTATGGTTTATCGTTTATTGATTATGGATTATGGATTATTGATTATGGAATATGGATTAGGGATTATCGAAAAACGATTATCGTTTATCCACTATGGTTTGTCGATTATTCAGTATCGATTATTGATCATCGGTTATCGATAATCGATTATCGATTATTGATTTTTGATTATTGATTATTGTCTATCGATTAATGATTATCGATAATTGTTTATAGATTATGGATAATCGATTATTGATGGTGGATTATTAATTATGGATAATCTATTATCGATTATTGATTATGGATTATACATAATTGATTATAGATTATGGATTATGAATTATCGATTATCGATTATTGATTATAGATTATGGATTATGGGTTATTGATTATTGATTATTGATACTTATTATTGTTAATTAATTATGTATGACTTATTTTTGATAATGCATTATAGGTTATTGGTTATTGGTTATTGTTTATTGGTTATTGGTTATTGGTTATTGATTATGGTGTATGGATTATCGATTATAGATTAGTGATTATTGATTACTGAATATTGATTAATCATTATTCATTATTGATTATTGATTATGTATGATTGATAATTGATAATTGATTATGGGTTATTCATTATTTTTATTGGTTATTCCTCATTGTATATTGATTATGGATTATGGTTTATCGCTTATAGATTATCGATTATGGATTTTCGATTGTCGATTAGCGATTATTGATAACTGAATATTGATTATTGATTATTCATAACTGATTATTGATAATGTATGTTTGATTATTTGTAATGGATTATGGGATTATGGTTAATTTGTATGGGTTATTGGTTATTGGTTATTGTTTATAAATTATTGATTAGTGATAATCGATTATTGTTTATTGATTATGGATTATGGATTATCGCTTATAGGTTATAGAATATTGAATTTCGATTGTCAAATAAGGATTATTGATTATTATTTTTATCGATTGTTGATTATTGAATATGGATTGTGGATTAACGATTATTCATGATTCATTATGGATTATTGATTATTCATTATTCATTAGTCACAATTGTTTATGGATTATGTATGATTGATTATTGATAATAAATTCCAATTTATGGGTTATTGGTTATTGGTTATTGGTTATTGTTTATTGATTATGGCTTATGGATTATGGATAATTGATTTTAGATTATGGATAACGGATTAACGATTATGGATTATTGATTATGGATTATAATCGATTTTCGATTTTTGATTATTGGTTAAGCACTATTGATAATTGATTATTCATTATCGATTATTGATTATGCACGATTGATTATTGATAATAAATTATGGATTAGTGGATATTGGTTATTGATTATTGGTTTTTGTTCATTGATTATGGATTATGGATTATGGATTATAAATTATCAATTATAGTTTATCGATTATCGAAAAGTGATTATTGATTCTTGAATATTAATTATTGATAATTCCTTATTCATTATTCATAATTCATTATTCATTAATGATTATTGATTATGTAAGACTGATTATTGATAATGGATTTTGAGTTATTGGTTATTATTTAATGTTATTGATTATTGTTTCTTGATTATGGATTATGGATTATCGATTATAGATAATCGATTATGGGTTACTGATTATTGCTTATTGATTAATGATTATCGATTATTGATTATTGATTGTAGATTATGGATTATATATTTTGTTTTTTGATTATGGATTAATGATAATTGATTATTATTGATTATGTATGAATCATTATTGATAATGGATTATGAGTTATTAGTTATTGGTTATTGGTTCATGTTCATTGTTTATTGATTATGGATTATGGATTATGGATTGTAGAATATTGATTATGGATTATCCATTATTGATTAGTGATTATTGTTAACTGTATGTTGATGATTGATTATTCATTATTAATTATTGATTATGTATGATTAATTATTCATAATGGATTGTGGCTTATAGGTTATTGATTATTGCTTCTGGTTTATTGTTTATTGATTATGAATTATGGATAATTGATTAAGGATTAAGGATTTTGGATTATTGATTATTGATTATCAATTATTGATTATGAATTTTGGATTATGAATTATGGATTACCGATTAACCATTATCCATTATCGATGACTCTTATTATTTATTGATTATTGATTATTGATGATGGATAATCGATTTTCGATAAATTAGGTATAACCGATTATCGATTATTGATTATTATTGGTTATTGATTATTGATTATTGATTATTGATTATTGATTATTGATTATTGATTATGGATTATTGATTATTGATAATGGATTATGTATTTGTGGTAATTTGTTATTGGTTATTCTTCATTGTATATTGATTATGGATTATGGATTATCGCTTATAGATTATCGATTATGGATTTTCGATTGTTGATTAGTGATAATTGATAACTGAATATTGATTATTGATTATTCATTACTGATTATTGATTATGTATTATTGATAATTGATAATGCATTATGACTTATTGGTTTTTGGATATTGGTTATTGGTTATAATTAATAGTTTATTGATTATGGTTTATGGATTATGGATTATTGATTTTTGAAAATTTATTATTAATTATTGATTGTCGATTATGGATTCTCAATTATTGATAATCAATTATTGATTATAGATTATGGATTAATGGTTATCTATTATTGATTATTGATAACTTATGATTGTTAATTATGTATGATGTATTATTGATATGCATTATAGGTTAATGGTTATTGGTTGTTGGTTATTGTTTATTGGTTTTTGTTAATTGATTATGGCTTATGGATTATTGATTATAGTTCAGTGATTATTGATTAGTGAATATTGATTATTGATTATGTATGATTGATAATTGATAATGGATTATGGGTTATTGTTTATTTGTTATTAGTTATTCTTCATTGTACATTGATTACGGATTATGGATTATCGCTTATAGATAATTGATTGTTGATTTTCAATTGTCGATTAGTGATTATAGATTACTAAATATTGATTATTGATTATTGATTATTGATTATTGATTATGTATGATTGATAATTGATAATAAATTCCAATTTATGGGTTATTGGTTATTGGTTATTGGTTATTGGTTATTGTTTATAGTTTATTGATTATGGTTTATGGATTATTGATTATTGATTATTGAAAATTTATTATTAATTATTGATTATAGATTATGCATTATGGATAATGGTATATGAATTATTGATTATCCATTAACGTTTATCGATAATCGATCATTGATTATTGATTATTGATTTTAGATTATGCATTACGGATTATCGATTACCTATTATCAATTATCGATTATTGATTATTGATTATGGATTATCAATTATCGATTAGTCATTATTGAATACCGAATATTGATAATTGATCATTCAATAGTGATTATTGCTTATGTGTGATTGATAAATGAAAATGGTTTATGGGTTATTGGTTATGGGTTATTGGGTTTTATTTATTTTTTATTGAATATTGATTATCGATTATCGTTTTTCGATTATCGATTAACGATTAACGATTATCGATTAACGATTAAAGATTATCGATTAACGATTAAAGATTATCGATTATAGATTATGGATTATTGATTATTAATTATTGATTATTGATTTTTTAAAATTGATTATTGATAATGGATTATGAGTTATTGGTTATTGGTTATTGATTATGGGTTATTGTTTATTGATTATGGATTATGGAATATGGGTTATGGATAATGGTTTATCGATTAACGATTAACGATTATTGATTATAGATTATGGATTATTTATTATTGATTATTCATTAGTCACTATTGTTTATTGATTATGGCTTATGATTATTGGTTATTGAATATAGACTATTGATTATGGATTATGGATTATGGATTATGGATTATTGATTTTAGATTATGGATTACAGATTATCAATTATCGGTTATGGATTATCGATTATGGATTATTATTGATTATTGACTTTTGATTATTGGTTAAGGACTATTGATAATTGATTATTCATTATTGATTATTGATTATGCACGATTGATTATTGATAATAGATTATGGATTATTGGATATTGGTTATTGGTAATTGTTGAAATATTATGGATTATGGATTAAGGATTATCAATTTTCAATTATAGTTTATCGATTATCCGAGTGATTATTAATTCCTTAATATCAATTATTAATTATTGCTTATTGATTATTGCCTATCGATTAATGAATATTGATTATTGATTATTGATTATGGATATTTGATTATCGATTGTTGATTATTTATTATTGATAATCGAATATCGATAATCGATTAGGGATTATTATTAATTGATTTTAGATTATGGATTATCAATAATCGATTATTGATTATGGATTATTGATAATTCATATTTGAATATTCATTAATGATATTATATTATGTATAACTGCTTATTATAATGGATTTGGGGTTATTTCTTATTTGTCATTGATTATTGTTTATTGATTATTGATTATGGATTATGGATTATCGATTGTAGATTATCGATTATTGGTTATGAATTATCAATTATGGATAATTATTTATCGATTATTGATTATTGATTATTCATCATTGATTATTCATTAATAATTATTAATTATGTACGACTGATTATTGACAATGGATTTTGGGTTATTGGTTATTAGTTATTGGTTATAGTTTATTGTTAATTGATAATGGATTATAGATTATCGATTATCGATTATTGATTATGGATTATGAATAATCGATTATCGATTGTTGATTATTTATTATGGATAATTGATTATTGAATATTGATTATGAATTATAAATAATTTATTATAGATAATGGATTATCAATTATTGATAATCTATTATTGATTATAGATTTTAGATTATGGGTTATCGATTATTGATTATTGATTATTTATTATTGTTAATTAATAATGTATGACTTATTAGTAAAAATGGATTATAGGTTATAGGTTATTGCTGATTGGTTATTGGTTATTGGTTATTGTTTATTGTTTATGGTTTATTTTGTATTGGTTTTTGTTTATTGATTATGGATTATGGATTATCGATTATAATTTATAAATTATGGATTATGGATTTTTGATTTGTGATAATCGATTCCTAAATATTGATTATTTATAATTCATTATTGATTATTGATTATTTATGATTGATATTTGATAATGAATTATGGGTTATTGGTTATTGGTTATTGGTTATTAGCTATTGCCTATTGTTTATTTATTATGAGTTTTGTATTATTGATTATTGATAATTGAAATTTTATTAGTGATAATTGATAATAGATTACATATTATCGATTTTAGGCTATGATTATTTATTATCGATCATCGATTATTGATTATCAATTTTTGATCATTGTTATTGATTATGGATTATAGAAAATCGATTAACGATTATCGATTATTGATAGGCGATTATTGATTATTGATTATGGATAATTGAATATTCATAATTGATTATTCATTAATGATTATTGATTATGTATAACTGATTTTTGATAATTGTTTTTTGCGTTATTTGTTATAAGTTATTGATTATTGTTTATTGTTAATTGATTATGGATTATAGATTATCGATTATAGATTATTGATTATTGGTTATGGATTGTCAATTATGGATTATGGATTAGGGATTATTGTTTATTGATTATTGATTATTCTTAATTGATTACACATTAATGATTATGGATTATGTATGACTGATTATTGAAAATGGATTTTGAGTTATTGGTTATTATTTATTGTTATTGTTTATTTTTTCTTGATTATGAATTATCGATTATCGATTATAGATTATCGATTATGGGCTATTGATTATTACTTATCGATTTATGATTATCGATTATTGATTATTGATTATAGATTATGGATTATATATTTTCTTAATTGATTATGGATTAATGATTATTGATTATTGATTATTTATTTTGTATGAATCATTATTGATATTGGATTATGAGTTATTTGTTATTGGTTATTGGTTATTGTTTATTGTTTATTGATTATTGATTATGGTTGATGGATTATAGAATATTGATTATGGATTATCCATTATGGATTAGTGATTATTTATAATTGTATGTTGTTTATTGATTAATCATTATTAATTATTGATTATGTGTGATTCATTTATGATAATGGATTATGGCTTATAAGGTTATTGATTATTGCTTCTGGTTTATTGTTTTTGGTTATGAATTACGGATTTTTGATTAAAGATTAAGGATTATGGATTATGGATTATTGATTATTAATTTTGGATTTTGGATTATGGATTACCGATTAATCATTATCCATTATCGTTGACAATCATTACTTATTAATTATTGATTAATGATGATTTATAGTAGATTATTGATTATTGATTATTGATTAATGATTATTGATTATTGATTATGGATTATTGATTATGGATTATTGATTATCGATTATTGATTATTGGTTTTCGTTATCGATTATTGATAATTTATTATCGATTATTATTACTTATTCATTATTCATTATTGATTTTTGATTAAGTGTGATTGATTATTGATAATGGATTATGTGTTAGGGGTATTTGTTATTGGTTATTCTTCATTGTATACTGATTATGGTTTATGGATTATCGCTTATAGATTATCGATTATGGATTATCAATTGTCCATTAGTGATTATAGATAACTGAATATTGATTTTTGATTATTCATTACTGATTATTGATTATGTATGATTGATAATTGATAATGCATTGTGGCTTATTGGTTTTTGATTATTGGTTATTGGTTATTGTTTATAGATTTTTGATTATGGTTTATGGATATTGAATATTGATTATTGAAAATTTATTATTAATAATTGATTATCGATTATGGATTA
Source organism: Chondrosia reniformis (assembly GCA_947172415.1). Classification (NCBI taxonomy): domain Eukaryota; kingdom Metazoa; phylum Porifera; class Demospongiae; order Chondrillida; family Chondrillidae; genus Chondrosia; species Chondrosia reniformis. The sequence goes on from OX359196.1 coordinate 3,085,579, forward strand.
TCAATTAAGGATTATCAATTATTGATAATCAATTATTGATTATAGATAATGGATTAATGGTTATAGATTATTGATTATTGATAACTTTTGGTTGTTAATTATGTATGACTTATTATTGATGGATTATGGGTTATGAATTATCGATTATCGATTAGTGATTATTGATAATTGATTATGTATAATTGATTATTGATAATGGATTATGGGTTATTGGTTATTGGTTATTGGTTATTGTTTACTGGGGTTTATTTATTGTTTATTGAATATTGATTATCGATTATCGATTTTCGATTATGGATTATCAATTATCGATTAGTCATTATTGAATACCGAATATTGCTTATTGATTATTCAATATTGATTATTGATTATGTGTGATTGATAATTTAAAATAGATTATGGGTTATTGGTTATTGGTTATTGGGTTTTATTTATTGTTTATTGAATATTGATTATCGATTATCGTTTTTCGATTATCGATTAACGATTAACGATTAAAGATTATCGATTATCCATTATCGATTAACGATTATCAATTTTAGATTATTGAATACCGAATATTGCTTATTGATTATTCAATATTGATTATTGATTATGTGTGATTGATAATTTAAAATAGATTATGGGTTATTGGTAATTGGTTATTGGGTTTTATTTATTGTTTATTGAATATTGATTATCGATTATCGTTTTTCGATTATCGATTAACGATTAACGATTAAAGATTATCGATTATCCATTATCGATTAACGATTATCAATTTTAGATTATGGATTATGGATTATTGATAATGGATTATGGGTTATTGGTTATTGGTTATTGGTTATTTGTAATTGTTTATTGTTTTGTGATCCTGGAATGTGGATAATTGATTATATATAATGTATTATTGATTAGTGGTTTTCGATTATGGATTTTCGATATCGTTTATGGATTATTGATTGTAGATTATGAAAAATCGATTATCAATTATTGATTTGAAAATAGATAATCGATTATCGATGATTGATTAATAATTATGTATGGTTGATTATTTACATTACATTATGGGTTATTTGTTATTGGTTTTTCTTTATTGGTTATTGATTATGGATTGTGGTTAATGGATTATCAATTTTGGATCTTTGATTTTTGATTATCGATTATCGATTTTGGATTTTTAGTTATGGGTTATGGATTATCGATTATCGATTATGGATTATGGTTTATTGATTATGTGTTATGTATAATTGATTATTGATTATTGTTTTTTGATTATTGATTATTGAATACTGATAATTGATTATTGATTATGGAATGTAAATTATCGATTATCGATTATTGATCATAGTTTATTGTTTATTGATTATTGATTTTGTATAATTGATTATTGAAAATGGATAATGGGTTATTGGGTATAGGTTATTGGTTATTGGTTATGGTCTATTTATTATTGAAAATGGAATATGGATTATTGATTATTGATTATTGATTATTTATTATGTTTGACTTATTGATGATAATGGATTATGGATAATCCTTTATTGATTAGCCATTATTGATTGTTGATTATTGATTTTGATTATGCATGATTGATAATATAATAATAATTATTGATAATGGATTATGGATTTTTGGTTATTGGCTATCGGTTATTTGTTTATGTTAATTGTTTATTGATTACAGAGTATGGATAATTGATTATTGATTATTTAAAATTTATTATGGATAATTGATTATAGATTATGAATTATCGAATATAGACTATCGATTATCGATTATATATTATCGATCATTAATTATTGATTATCGATTATTGGTCATTGATTATGGATTATGGATTATGGATTATGGATTATGGATTATGGATTATGGTTTATGGATTATGGTTTATGGATTATGGATTATGGATTATGGATTATCGATTATCGATTGATTATTGATTATTCATTATTGATTGTTCATTATTGATTATTGGTTATGTATGACAGGTTACTGATTATACATTTTGGTTATAAATTATTATTTATTAGTTGGTTTTTGTTTATTGATTATGGCTGATGGAATATCAATTATAGATCAGTGATTACTGAATATTGATTATTCATTATTCATTATTGGTTATTGATTATGTATGATTGATAATTGATAATGGATTATGGGTTATTGTTTATTTGTTATTGGTTATTCGTCATTGTATATTGACTATGGATTATGGTTTATTGCTTATAGATTATCAATTATGGATTTTCGATTGTCCATTAGTGATTATTGATAACGGAATATTGATTATTCATTATTCATTATTGAATATTGATTATGTATGATTGATAATTGATAATGCTTTATGGCTTATTGGTTTTTGGTTATTGGTATTCGTTATTGTTTATAGTTAATTGATTTTGGTTTATGGATTATTGACTATTGATTATTGATTATTGAAACTTTATAATTAATTATGGATTATAGATTATGCATATGGATAATGGAATATCGATTACTAATTAACCATTAACGTTGATCAATAATCGATTAATGATTATTGATTATTGATTATTGATTCTTGATTTTAGATTATGCATTACGGATAATCGATTACCAATTTTCCATTATCGATTATTGATTATTGATTATGGATAATCGATTTTCGATTATTGTTTATCGATTATGCATAATCGATTATCAATTATTGAATATGGATTATGGATAATCGATTATCAATTATTGAATATATCTTATGGATTATTGATTATTGATTATAGTTTGCGGAATATTGATTAGAAATTTTCGATTATCGATTATCGATTATTGAGTATGGATTATTCATAATTGATTATTCATTATTGATTATTGATTATGCATGACTGTTTTTTCGTAATGGATTTTGGGTTTTGGTTATTAGTTATTGGTTATTGTTTATTGTTTATTGATTATGGATTATGGATTATCGATTATAGATTATTAATAATGGATTATGGGTTATGAATTATCAATTATCGATTAGCGATTATTGATAATTGATTATGTATAATTGATTATTGATAATGGAATATGGGTTATTGGTTATTGGTTATTGGTTATTGTTTATTGTTTTTTATTGTCTATTGAATATTGATTATCGATTATCGATTTTCTATTATGGATTGTCCATTATCGATTAGTAATTATTGAATACCGAATATTGATAATGGATTATTGATTATTGATTATTGATTATGTATGATTGATTATTGATAATGGATTATGGGTTATTGATTTTTGGTTATTGTTTATTGTTTTTGATCCTGGAATATGGATAATTGATTATAGATAATGTATTATTGATTAGTGGTTTTCCATTATGGATTTTCGATTATCGTTTATGGATAAAGGATTATTGATTGTAGATTATGAATAATCGATTATCAATTATTGCTTTTAAAATAGATAATTGATTATCGATGATTGATTATTGATTATTGATTATGTATGTTTGATTATTTAAAATGGATTATGGGTTATTGGTTATTATTGAATATTGATTTTGTATAATTTGATTATTGATAATGGATAATGGGTTATTGGGTATAGGTTATTGATAATGGATAATGGGTTATTGGGTAGAGGTTATTGGTTATAGGTTAAGGTCTATTCTTTAATATATGGATTATGGATTATTGATAATTGAATATTGATTATTGATTATTGATTATGCATGATTGATTATATAATAGTAAATTTTGATGATGGATTATGGATTTTAGTTATTGGTTATCGGTTAGTCGTTTTTGCTTATTGTTTATTGATTACGGAGTATGGAAATTGGTTATTAATTATTTAAAATTTATTATGGATAATTGATTATAGATTATGAATTATCGAATATGGATTATTGATTATTGATTATTGATTATTGATTATTGATTATTGATTATTCATTAATGACGATTCATTATTGATTATTGGTTATGTATGACAGGTTAATGATTTTGCATTTTGGCTATAAGTTATTAGTTATTAGTTATTGTTTATTGTTTATTGATTATGGATTATGATAAGTGTGTACTAGTTATATACTAGAAACTAGTATATAACTAGTACACACAACTACTACGTATTACCAGTATATATAAATAGTATATACATCGAAGTACATACTAATTGTATGTACTTTGTGTACATAAAACTACAAGTACCAGTTGTATGTACTTGTTGTATTTACTAGTTTATGTACTAGTTGTACAGAGAAGATGTATGTACTAGTTATATGTACTAGTAACTTTCAGTATATACTAGTGGTATGTATTAGTTGTTTGAATTAGTTGTATGTAGTTTTATGTACTAATTGTATGTACTAGTTGTATGTACTAATTGTTTGAACTAGTTGTATGTAGTTATATGTACAACTTGTATGTATTAGTTGTGTGTAATTTTTGCTTGTACAGTTATATTTACTAGTTTGAGTTACTTGTTTTATGTACTAGTTGTATATACTAGTAACTAGATGTATGTGCTTGTTGTATTTATTAGTTGAATGTACTGGTTGTATGTACTAGTTTTATGTACTAGTTTTATGTACTTGCTTTATATGTGTTTTAGGAAGTTGTTTTCACTAGTTTTATGGACTAGTTGTATGTACTAGATGTATGTACTAGTTGTATGAATTAATGTTATGTAGTAGTTGTATGTACTAGTAGTTAGTTGTATTTACTAGTGGTATGTACTAGTTGTATGTATTAGTTGCATGTACTAGGTGTATGAAAGAGTAGCACTCTGTATTTACTAGTTGTAAGTACTAGCTGTATGGACAATTTGTATGTAGTTATATGGACTAGTTGTATGTACTAGTTTTGTGTAATTGTTGTATCCACTTGTTATATGTACTAGTTGTAAATTCTAGCTGTATGTACCATTTATATGTACTAGTTGTATGTACTAGTTGTATGTACTAGTTGTACATACTAGTAACTAGTTGTATATATTCATTGTATGTACTAGTTCTATGTACTAGTTTTATGCATAAGCTGTATGTCCTAATTTTTTTACTAGTTTTATGTACTCGTTGTTTGAACTAGTTGAATATAGTTATATGTACTACTTGTATATACTATTTGGGTGAAATTTTTGTATGTACTAGTTATATTTACTAGCTGAAGTTACTAGGTTTATGTACTCGTTGTATGTACAAGTTGTATGTACTAGTATCTAGATGTATGTATTAGTTGTATGTACTAGTTGAATGTACTAGTTGTATGTACTAGTTGTATATATGTTCTAGTAAGTAGTTGTATGTACTAGTTATATGTACTAATTGTATGTACTAGCTGTATGGACTAGTGTATGTACTAATTGTATGTACTAGTTGTGTGTACTCATTGTTTGAACTAGTTGTATGTAGTTATATGTACTACTTGTATGTACTAGTTGTGTGTATTTTTCGTATGTACTAGTAACTAGATGTATGTACTTGTTGTATGTACTTGTTGAATGTTCTAGTTGTATGTACGAGTTGTATGTACTTGTTGTAAATGTGTTCTAGTAAGTAGTTGGACGCACTAGTTATATGTACTAGTTTTATGAACTAGATGTATGTACTAGTTGAACGTACAAATATTATGTCCTAGGAGTATGTACTAGTAGTTAGTTGTATTTACTAGTTGTATGTACTAGTTGTATGTATTAGTTGTATGTACTAGGTGTATGAAGGTGTAACAATCTGTATTTACTAGTTGTAAGTACTAGCTGTATTTAAAATTTGTATGTAGTTATATGTACTACTTGTATGTACTAGTTGTGTGCAATTTTTGTATGTACTAGTTATATGTACTAGTTTGAGTTACTTGTTTTATGTACTAGTTGTATATACTAGTAACTAGATGTATGTGCTTGTTGTATTTATTAGTTGAATGTACTGGCTGTAGGTACTAGTTGTATGTAATATTAACAAACTATATTTACTAAGTTAATGTACTAGTTGTATGTAGTAGTGGTAAGTACTAGTTATTAGTTGCATGTACTGGTTATTTGTAATAATTCTATGAACTAGTTGTATGTACTAGTGTATGCATTAGGAATAATCTGTATTTACTAATTCTGTGTACTAGTTGTAGGTACTAGTTGTGTGTATATAATTTTAATAATACTAGTTGTATATACTAGTTGTGTGACATTGTTTTATGTACTAGTTATACGTACTAGTTGTAGGTACTAGCTGTATGTACTAGTTATATGTACTAGTTGTATGTACTAGTTGTATGTTTTAGTTGTAAATATGTACTAGTAACTAGTTGTATGTACTAGTTGTATGTACTAGTTCTCTGTATTAGTTTTAAGTACTAGTTGCAGGAAATTGATGTATTTACTAGTGTTATGTACCAGTTGTATGTACTAGTTGTATGAAATAGCTGTATGTACTAGTCATATGTACTCGTGGTATATAATAGTTGTATGTACGAGTTGTATGTACTGGTAACTAGTTGTATGTACTAGCTGCGTGTACTAGTTGTAGGTAGTTATATATACTACTTGTATGTACTAGTTGTGCACATTTTTTGTATACTAGTTAAATTTACTAGTTGTAGCTACTAGTTTTATGCAGTAGTTGAATGTACTAATAACTAAATGTGTGTAGTTATTGTATGTACTAGTTGTATGTTCTAGTTGTATTTACTAGTTTTATGTACTAGCTGTATGTACTAGCTGTATGTACTAATTGTATATACTAGTTGTATGTACTAGTAAATAGTTGCCTGTACTAGTTATATGTACTAGTTGTATGTACTAGTTGTGTGTAATTGTTTTATGTAATTGTTATATGTACTAGTTGTATGTCATAATTGTATATTTTAATTGTATGTACTAGTAAGTAGTTGCATGAAAAATCTAATATACCATTTTCCTACATGCTACATGCCTATTCCGTAAAAAGAGCCTATGGGGGAACTAAACCTAAAGAGAGCTTTAGATGAAGATCCAGGAGTCTTTTTTTCCTTCTTTTCCCTTCTTTCATCTTCTTCTCCACTGGGTAAGACAGCCGTTTCTGGGAATTCCACGCTTCATCAGTGATCCTGGGAGTCTTTGTCTTTTTCTTTATCTTGATCTTCTGTGAATCCTTGGCTCTCTATGCTAAATCTAGGGGTCTTATATACACTATTTTGGCGCCAAAAGTTAAATAAAGTTTTAACTAAGACACATGATGAAATTTAATTTGATAAAAGGAATATAGGTCCAATTAATTTTATGAATTAATTATAAATCTATTAGTAATCTTGCGTATAGGTTAAACAGACTCAGCATAACTATAGACACAAGTAGGACATATTACATAAGTCTACCCTTAGGTCTTCTAGTAGTAACATTTCTTTGGAGGTGGGGTAACACAATATGGGGTAACACATGTACTTGTTATATGTACTTGTTGTATGTACTGGTTTTGTGTAATTGCTGTATCCACTTGTTATATGTACTAGTTGTATGTTCTAGCTGTATGTACCAGTTATATGTACTACTTGTATGTACTAGTTGTCTGTACTAGTTGTACACACTGGTAACTAGTTGTATGTATTAGTTGTGTGTACTAGTTGTATGTATTAGTTGTATGTACTAGTTGTATGTATTAGTTGTATGTACTAGTTGTATGTACTAGTTCTATGTACTAGGTTTATGCATAAGCTGTATGTCCTAATGTTTTTACTAGTTTTATGTACTCGTTGTTTGAACTAGCTGAATGTAGTTATATGTACTACTTGTATGTACTAGTTGGGTGTAAGTTTTGTATGTACTAGTTATATTTACTAGTTGTAGTTACTAGTTTTATGTTCTCGTTGTATGTACAAGTTGTATGTACTAGTATCTAGATGTATGTATTAGTTGTATGTACTAGTTGTATGTAATAATTGTATGTACCAGATGTATATACTAGGTGTAAGAACTAGTAACAATCTGTATTTAAAAGTTGTATGTACTAGTTGTAAGTAATTATATGTACTAGTTGTGTTTACTATTTGTGTGAACTTGTGGTATGTACTAGTTATATGTACTTGTTGTATGTACTAGTTGTATGTACTAGTTGCATGTAATAATTGTATGTACCAGATGTATATACTAGGTGTAAGAACCAGTAACAATCTGTATTTACTAGTTGTAGGGACTAGTTGCATGTACTTGTTTTATGTAGTAGTTGTATTTCCGTACTAGTTGTAAGAACTAGTAAGTAGTTGCATGTACTGGTTATATGTAACAGTTGTATGAACTATATAGTTGTATGTACCAGGTGTATGTACTAGTAACAATCTGTATTTACTAATTGTATATACTAGTTGTATGTAATAATGTGTACTAGTTTTATGTGCTGGTTGTATGAAATTGTTGTATCCACTTGTTATATGTACTAGTTGTATGTACTAGTTGGATGTACTAGTTACTAGATGTATGTACTAGTTGTATGTACTAGTACTATGTGTAAAATAGTTTTATGTACTAGTTGTGTGAAATTGATGTATGTACTAGTTATATGTACTCATTGTATGTACTAGCTATATGTACTAGTTATATGGACTAGTTGTATGTATTAGCTGTATGTACTAGTTGTATATACTAGTTGTATGTACTAGTTATATACGAGTTGTAAGTACTAGTTGTATGTACTAGTTGTATGTACTTGTTGTATATGTGTTCTAGTAAGTAGTTTTATGCACTAATTTTATTTACTAGTTGTATGTACTAGATGTATGTACTAGTTGGATGTTCTATTGTATGTAGTAGTTGAATGAACTAGTAAAATGTTGCATGTTCTAGTTATATGGACTAGTTTTTTGAACTAGTTGTATATACTTGTTGTATATTTGAACTAGTTATATGTACTAGTTGTTTGTACTGGCTGTAAATAGTAGGTGTATCTACTAGTAACTCTCTGTATTTACTAGTTGAATGTTTTAGTTGTATGTACTAGTACATAGTTGTATGTACTAGTACATAGTTGTATGTACTAATTGTATTTACTAGTTGTATTTACTAGTTGTGTGTAGAAAAAATAGGGGAACTTTAAGATCTAAAGCCGATCTTAAAGCATCGATGTCATCATCATTTAACTCTGGCTATTACCCCGGCCCACTCATGTCCCCTGAGGAGCGCAATGAGCTAATGGACGAAACCGAAGTTCGCTTGATGGGAACCGGAGTCTCCCCCTAGCCACTCAAAAAGATGCTCGAGCCATAGACAGCTGTTTCGTCCTTATTAGGACTCATCAGTATGGCGTACGATGGAAGTTAGAGTGGATAGTCTGCTAATAAGAACTCCCAGAAGCTAAAAAGCTTGTGGTTTCCTTAACAGCAGATATCCGATACAGCCTAAGGTGTGGCTGACCACTATTATGTTTTTTTCCATACTAGTGGTCAGCCACACTTATGGCTGTATCCCATCCATTACGTACTAGTTCTATGTAGTTGCATGTATGTACTGGTAACAATCTTTATTTAAATATTGTTTGGACTTGTTGTATGTACTAGTTGTTTGTAATTATATGTACCAGTTGTATGTACTAATTGTGTGATATTGTTATATGTACTAGTTATATGTACTAGTTGTAGGTACTAGCTGTATGTACTAGTTATATGTACTAGTTGGATGTACTAGCTGTATGTACTAGTTGGATTGTACTAGTAACTAGTTGTATGTACAAATTTTATGTACTAGTTCCATGCGCATGTGTGACATGTCCACAAATTTCTGATTTTTCTAAATCGTCTTATTAGCGCTTTCAGCGGTGTCACATTCCAGGCGGAAGTGTCTCTAGCATGTGACCTGCGCGTGAAGCGGAGCACCAGCCACTGAAACGTCACGAGTCATCACTAGTCGTTACGATGTTAAATTATCAATTGTGAAAACTTATGAGCAATTTATATAGTATAGTGGAGGAAGGCCAACGACGGAGGAAGGCCAATAAAGGCCTACGTGACCGAAACGTTCTATTTTTCTTTTGATTATACTACGTTAATAATCAAAAGAAGAATAGAACGTTTTTCTTTTGATTACACTACGTTAATAATCAAAAAAGAATAGAACGTTTCTGTCACGTAAGCCTTAATTCCTCAGCTATTATTAACGTATTATAATAGCTGAGGAATTAAGGCTTACGTGACCGAAACGTTCTATTTTCTTTTGATTATACTTCGTTAATTGCTCATACATTTTCGCCATTGATAATTACATAGATATTAGTAGACATGCAATATGCTTACTGTTTCCACTTACCTCTTACAACAACAATAAACTCCGATCAAAGAAACTGTATCGCTACCGAGAAGCCTTACTTGACATATCAACTTCGGAAGTCTAATGTTTGTACCAAATATTTGGGTGCATATTAAACATCATAAGACGTCATTGTATGATGGCTCAGCTATACTACTAATTTTGGCTGACAATCACGTGACAATACCATTACTCGAAGGAGAAGAGACAAATGGAAAACGAACCGATTATTAGACAGTGGAGAATTGTATATCTAACCATTTTTTGACATCAATCTCTTCAGTAAGTAACAGCCTAAAAGTTGTATGTATACTCCTGGAATATTCCCTTGTTTAACTGAGATATTAAGTACTAGAGGCACCTGATAAAGGTACGAAAATACGTTTTCGATTATAATTTAAAAAGTAAAGGGAATTTAAAAGGAGTGTACATACAATCGTTAGATATCATTATCCTTCATAGGTTGGTGTCACCATTTATTCTATATTCGTATTTTCCACTGTCTAATAAAACATTTTTGGCGATTTGGCACCTATCACTTACGGCCGCTTACGTTCTCCTTTAAGCCTGCAATCGTGACGCTCTTGTAGCCAAACTATTAAGGAAGAATAGCGCTTCAATTCTATATAATTTGTTTAGTGATACGATGTTTCTAAAGTAAAATAGAATAAATTAAGAAGAGTGTTAGTTAGCGACTTTTATCGAAAATTTCCGGAAGTATGGACATGTTCCACTAGCGTGTATTAGTTTTATGTACTAGTTGTATGTACTAGGTGTATCTAGTATTAATAAACTATATTTACTAAGTTTATGTACTAGTTGTATGTAGTAGTGGTAAGTACTAGTAATTAGTTGCATGTACTGGTTATTTGCAATAATTGTTTGAACTAGTTGTTATGTATTAGTGTATGCATTAGTAATAATCTGTATTTACTAATTCTGTGTACTAGTTGTATGTACTAGTTGTATGTATATAATTATATGTACTAGTTGTATATACTAGTTGTGTGACATTGTTTTATGTACTAGTTATACGTACTAGTTGTAGGTACTAGTTGTATGTACTAGTTGTATGTACTAGTTGTAGGTACTAGTTGTATGTACTAGTTGAATGTATTAGGTGTATATATGTACTAGTAACTAGTTCTCTGTATTAGTTTTAAGTACTAGTTGAAGGAAATTGATGTATTTACAAGTTTTATGTACTAGTTGTATGTACTAGCTATATATACTAGTTATAGGTCCTAGTTGTATGTACTAGTTGTATGAAATAGCTGTATATATTAGTTATAGGTCCTAGTTGTATGTACTAGTTGTATGAAATAGCTGTATATATTAGTTATATGTCCTAGTTGTATGTACTAGTTGTATGTACTAGTTGTATGAAATAGCTGTATGTACTAGTTATATGCACTAGTTGTATATAATAGTTGTATGTACTAGTTGTATGTACTTGTAACTAGTTGTATGTACTAGCTGTGTGTACTAGTTGTATGTAGTTATATATACTACTTGTATGTACTAGTTGTGTGGATTTTTTGCATACTAGTTAAATTTTACTAATTGTAGCTACTAGTTTTATGTAGTAGTTGAATATACTAATAACTAAATTTGTGTAGTAATTGTATGTACTAGTTGTATGTTCTAGTTGTATTTACTAGTTGTATGTACTAGTTGTATGTACTAATTGTATATACTAGTTGTATGTACTAGTAAATAGTTGCCTGTGCTAGTTATATGTACTTGTTATATGTAAAAGCTGTATGTACTAGTTATATATATTAGTTGTATGTACTTTTTGTATGTATTAGTTTTATGTGCTAGTTGTATTAACTAGTTCTATGTCCTAGTTTTATATACGAGCTTTATGTACTATTTGTATGTACTAGTAATGTGTCCTAGTTGTAGTACTAGTTGTATGTAATATATAGTGGCATGTAGTGGTTGTACGCACTAGTTGTAAGTACCAGTTGTATGTACTTGTACTATTTACTAGTTTTATGTACTAGTTGTATCTAGTTATTTATACGTACTGGTTGTGTGGTACTAGTTGTGTGCAATTGTTGTATGTACTAGTTGTATGTACTAGTTGATATAGTAGTTGTATGTTGATATATATATTTACTAGTTGTGTGTACTAATTGTATGTATATACTAGTTGTATATACTAGTTATATGTACTAGTTGTATGTACTTATCTGTACTAGTTTTATGTACTAGTTGTACGCAGAAGTTGTATGTACTAGTTATATGTACTAGTATATACTAGTTGTATGTATTAGTTCTTTGAATTAGTTGTATGTAGTTGTATTTACTACTTGTATGTACTAATTGTGTGTATTTTTTGTAAGTACTAGTTATATTTACTAGTTTGAGTTACTTGGTTTATGTACTAGTTGTATATACTAGTAACTACATGTATGTGCTTGTTGTATTTATTAGTTGAATGTACTGGTTGTATGTACTAGTTGTATGTACTAGTTTTAGGTACTAGTTTTATGTACTTGCTTTATATGTGTTGTAGGAAGTTGTGTGCACTACTTAATGGACTAGTTGTAAGTACTAGATGTATATACTAGTTGGACATACTAGTAACTAGTTGTATGTATTCATTGTATGTACTATATATTTCTATATACTAGTTCTACCGTAGTTCAGGAAATTTTCGTTGTTAAAATATTTTCGTGGTTGGCTCAAACCAGGAAAATATTTTAACACGAAATATTTTTAACAACGAATAATAACACGTTGCACAATCTACGTATATATGTAAACGCAACACAGCTGAGCGCGGCCAAAATGGCTCTACTGCGATACCTGTAGCGCAAGGACAGTTTACCGGACCCAAAGGGCTCACTTTCGTGAAAGCCGCGAACACAGAGATCCCTTTCGTAATCCTCTATTTCTCAACGTAATTACGTAACGGGTATAAATTTTCGTGGTAGCCCCCAGACCACGAAAAATTTTAACAAGAAAATTTTTTCCACGAATATTTCCGAACACGAAAATTTCCGGAACTACGGTATGTACTAGTTCTATGCATAAGCTGTATGTCCCAATTTTTTAAACTAGTTTTATGTACTAGTTGTTTGAACTAGTTGAATGTAGTTATATGTACTACTTGTATGTACTAGTTGGGTGTAATTTTTGTATTTACTAGTTATATTTACTAGGTGTAGTTAGTAGTTTTATGTACTCGTTGTATGTACAAGTTGTATGTGCTAGTAGCAAGATGTATGTATTAGTTGTATATGTTAGAAGTATGTACAAGATTTATGTACTAGTATCTAGATGTATGTATTAGTTATATGTACTAGTTGTATGTACTAGTTGTATTTCTAGTAAGTAGTTGTATGTACTAGTTATATTTACTAATTGTGTGTACTAGAGGTATGGACTAGTGTATGTACTAATTGTATGTACTAGTTGTATGTACTAGTAACTATGAGAATATACTAGTGGTATGTACTAGGAACTAGATGTATGTACTTGTTGTATGTGCTACTTGTATGTACTTGTTGTATATGTGTTCTAGTAAGTAGTTGGATGCACTAGTTATATGTACTAGTTTTATGAACTAGATGTATGTACTAATTGAATGTACAAACTTTATGTACTAGTAGTATGTACTAGTGGTTAGCTGTATTTACTAGTTGTATGTTCTAGTTGTATGTATTAATTGTATGTACTAGATGTATGAAGGAGTAACAATCTGTATTTTCTAGTTGTAAGTACTAGCTGTATGGACAATTTGTATGTAGTCATATGGACTAGTTGTTTGTATTAGTTGTGTGTAATTGTTGTATCTACTTGTTATATGTACTAGTTGTATGTTCTAGCTGTATGTACTAGTTGTATGTACCAGTTGTACATACTAGTTGTACATACTAGTAAATAGTTGTATATATTAGTTGTATGTACTAGTTCTATGTACTAGTTTTTTGTATAAGCTGTATGTACTAGTTATATTACTAGTTGTGGTTACTAGGTTTATGTACTAGTTATATGAACTAATTGTATGTACTAATTGTGTGTAATTGTTGTATGTATTACTTATATTTACTAGTTGTAGTTACTAGTTGTATGTAGTAGTAACTAATTGTATGTACTACTTGTATGTACATGTTGTATATACTAGTAGTATGGACTAGTTGTATGTACAAGTTGTCTGTACTAATTGTATATACTAGTTACTAGTTTTATGTTCTGGTTGTATGTAGTAGTTCTATGTACTATTTTTTTATACTAGATGTATGTACTAGTTGTATGTAGTTATAGGTACTACTGGTATGTTCTAGTTGTGTGTATTTTTAGGGGCTGCCACAGGCAGCGCCCTCTATTGTGTTCATAACGCAATTTATGTATGGCTTCATGTTACGTATATATATATATATTTAATACGAGTTCATACGCAACTATTATAACACATTTTATATGTCAATATATGTATGATACGAGTTCATATGAAACTATTATAACACTTAATTTATACGTCAATACATCCTTTTGCAAATGGCGGCGTTCAGGAAGATTTAGTTAATGAAGCTTTTCTATCATTATTTATAATTTCAGGACGCTTAAAGGTTCTCAATTGTTAGGATTAAGAATGATATATCAAAGCCCAACGATGCGGCCAAGTAGATTGAGTAAATTCAGGGGGTGGCAGCCCCACGAGGTTTTAAACTCGAACTACTTCTTTGTATACTAGTTATATTCACTAGTTGTAGTTACTAGATTAATGTACTAGTTGTATGCTCTGGTTGTATGTACTAGTAACTGGATGTATGTTCTGGTGGTATGTACTAGTTGTATGTACTAGTTGTATGTAGTTATATGTAATTGTTGTATGCATATACTAGTTGTTTGTAATTATTTTAAGTACTAGATATATGTAGCAGTTGTATGTAGTAACTGTATGTGCTAGTTGTAAGTACTAGTAAGTACTTGCATATACTAGTTATATGTACTAGTTGTAAGTAATTATATGTACTAGTTGTAAGTAATTATATGTACTAGTTGTATTTACTATTTGTGTGAAATTGTGGTATGTACTAGTTATATGTACTTGTTGTATGTACTAGTTGTCCGTACCAGATGTATATACTAGGTGTAAGAACTAGTAACAATCTGTATTTACTAGTTTTAGGGACTAGTTGTATGTACTTGTTGTATGTATTAGTTGTATGTCCTAAGTGTATGTACTAGTTGTAAGTACTAGTAAGTAGTTGCATGTATTGGTTGTGTGTAACAGTTGATGAACTAGTTGTATGTACCAGGTGTATGTACTAGTAACAATCTGTAGTAACAATCTGTATTTACTAATTGTATATACCAGTTGAATGTACTAGTTTTAAGTAATTATATGTACTAGTTGAAACACTAGTTGTGTGAAATTGTTGAACGTAATAGTTGTTTGAACTAATTGTATGTAATTATATGTACTACTTGTATGTACTAGTTGTGTGAAATTTTTGTATGAACTAGTTATATTTACTAGTTGTAGTTACTAATTGTATGTACTAGTTGTATGTACTAGTAACTAGATATATGCACTAGTTGTATGTAGTAGTTTGATGTACTAGTTGGATGTACTAGTAACTAGTTGCATATACTAGTTGTATGTAGTTTTATGTAAATAGTTTTATGTATATACTAGTTGTGTGTAATTGTTCTATGTACTAGTTATATGTAGTAGTTGTATGTAGTTATCATATGTACTAGTTATATGTATTAGTTGTAAGTACTAATTGTTAGTACTAAGTGTATATACTATTAACAAACTATATTTACTAAGTTTATGTACTAGTTGTATGTAGTAGTGGTGAGTACAAGTTATTAGTTGCATGTACTGGTTATTTGTAATAATTGTATGAAATAGTGGTAGGTACTAGTTGTATGTATGTAATTATATGTACTAGTTGTATATACTAGTTGTGTGACATTGTTTTATATATGTACTAGTTATACGTACAAGTTATATGTACTAGTTGTATCTACTAGTTGTATGTATTAGTTGTATATATCTACTAGTAACTACTTGTATGTACTAGTTGTGTGTACTAGTTCTCTGTTAGTTTTAAGTACTAGTTGCAGGAAATTGATGTATTTACTAGTTTTATGTACTAGTTGTATTTAGTTATATATACGCACTGGTTGTGTGTACTAGTTGTGTGGAATTGTTGTATGTAAGAGATATATGTACTAGTTGTTTGTACTAGTAACTTTCAGTATATACTAGTTGTATGTATTAGTTGTTTGAATTAGTTGTATGTAGTTGTAGGTACTACTTGTACGTACTAGTTTTGTGTATTTTTGTAAGTACTAGTTATATTTACTAGTTTGAGTTACTTGTTTTATGTACTAGGTGTATATACTAGTGACTAGATGTATGTGCTTGTTGTTTTATTAGTTGAATGTACTGGTTGTATGTACTAGTTGTATGTACTAGTTATATGTACTAATTGTATGTATATACTAGCTGTATGTACAAGTTATATGATCTAGTTGTATGTACTAGTTGTGTGTACTAGTTGTATGTCCTAGTTGTATGTTCTAGTTGTGTCTAATTGGCACGCCGCAAGAGCCCTTATATTGTTTTCAGAAATTATATTAACGTATGGCTTCCTGTTTGTAGTTTTGTAAATATATACATATAGATCTGTTAAAAAATTGCAGACGTTCGAGTAGCTTTCGTTTTCTAGTTTAAAATGAGCTTTCTCTTCATTAGCGTAGAACATTGAACGAACAAAATGGACTTAAAAACCATCCTTACTAAAAGAATGTAACATAAAGCTTGCGCAAAAATTGACAGCCTACAAGAGTCGATCTGAAATCAGTTTACCGAATATCCATGAGAACCAGCCAAGTATTTCGAGTTTACTCAGGGTCGGCTAGGGCCCCACGAGTTTTTTAAACTCGAACTCCTTGTTTTTGCATCTACTAATTGTATGTTTTTGTAGTTACTAATTGTATGTACTAGTTGTATGTACTAGTAACTAGATATATGCACTAGTTGTATGTAGTAGTTGTATGTACTAATGGTATGTACTAGTTGTAAGTACTAATAAGTAGTTGCATGTACTAGTTATATGTAATAGTTGTATGAACTAGTTGTAGGTACTAGTAACAATCTGTATTTGCTAATTTTATATACCAGTTGAATGTACTAGTTTAAAGTAATTATATGTACTAGTTGTGTTGAAATTGTTGAATGTACTAGTTGTTTGAACTAGTTGTATGTAGTTATATGTACTACTTGTATGTACTAGTTGTGTGTATTTTTCGTATGTACTAGTAACTAGATGTATGTACTTGTTGTATGTACTTATTGAATGTTCTAGTTGTATGTGCTAGTTGTATATGTGTTCTAGTAAGTAGTTGGATGCACTAGTTACATGTACTAGTTTTATGAACTAGATGTATGTATAGTGCATTTCACCATAAATGTAAAATTTCCAACTGTATAGTGGGGTTTAAAATAGGGCGACAAAAGTGATTAATGTGTTTTGCAAACTTGCCACAAAAATAATTATGCTCATGTAACCATGGAAACGGCAAGAAAAATTGCGACTTTCGTTGCTATGGCAAAATTTCGATTGCGCAATCGTGAAGAAGAAGAACAGCAGTTAAAGATAAAAGTGAATAGTGCTTGTTGAAGAAGAAACAGAGAAGCCCAAAACGCTGGCTTCTGGTAGCCCTTGTAAGCACTCAAAAACCTAAGTAGCGGTTTTATAATATGACATTTTATAAGAAGGTTATTGCGTGTTTCTATATTTCCGTACCTTGACGGCTTTTAATCGGTACTCCTTTCAAGTTAGTCTAATCAATACAGACTTTTAGTATAAGAATATTTAAGAAATATACTAAATCTTTAAGTAGCCTTTTTGTGAGTTTCGCTCTGTGTGATGAGATATAAAGGTTTGAATTTTCATAGTCTATTTAACAACACTTTCAACAACTAATGAAGTATAGTTGTCTTTTAAAGAATCCTATATATTCTAGCCTTCGTATGTGTCCATTCACAGCAATATTTTAAACACTCAGATATTAATTTTAACTTACTAGACTTTTTGGGTAAGAAATTTAGCAGAAAAGTGGGGTTAATATAGACAACCACTAATAACTTTCATTTGACATTTTTTACCAATTAAGACTCCTCGAGATTCCTATACAACTAGGCAGTGACAGTCTTTAAAGGCAGTATTTACTTTATTACCATCTGGCTCAAATGATAAACACATTTGAAAGCACATTTTTCTAATCAAATAATAAGGTGTTATGTAAACATTATTTAATTTCTACTTACCATACAGTTCTTATAACTGTGCATGACAAAGGCACAAACAAGTTCAAATACAGAAAATGATTAACTAAAGTGTACCGTGTGCCGATATTTCACTGGATAGTTCCTCGTTATCACGATTGCCGACTTCGTCCGAATCTGGGTCGATTTCTGACATAATTTCCTACTTTAAAAGCTTTTGTCTTTAAATCGCCTTAGCTATTATAGCTTGACCTTAGAATAAAGTGTTGTCAACGTAACAAGCGTATACCCCTCTAAAAAGCTTAAAATGTGTAAATGTTTATTTGTTTATTTTTAGACATCCATTTTTCGATAATGGTTATACGCAGGAACGTAGCGTTGTAACTCGATTTCACCTAATTAATTATGCAAAAGTGACTGAATGAAGCCATTTGATTGGCTGAAATAGGTACCCTCTTTCAATAACGCCTATCTTTTAAACGATAGCTGCTATCGCAAAACCGAAAAAGGTACGGATTCCCTAATCTTCCCTCTTTCATTTGATACCAAATTTGAAAATACACTGAGGATATTTTCCATAAAGCGTCTTAAAAGAAAATTTTACATTTATAGTGAAATGCACTATACTAGTTGAATGTACAAACTTTATATACTAGTGTATGTACTAGTAGTTAGTTGTATTTTCTAGTTGTATGTACTAGTTGTATGTATTAGTTGTATGTACTAGGTGTATGAAGGATTAACAATCTGTATTTACTATTTGTAAGTACTAGCTGTATGGACAATTTGTATGTAGTTATATGGACTAGTTGTTTGTACTAGTTGTGTGTAATTGTTGTATCTACTTGTTATATGTACTAGTTGTATGTTCTAGCTGTTTGTATCAGTTATATGTACTAGTTGTATGTACTAGTTGTACATACTAATTGTATATACTAGTAACTAATTGTATGTACTGGTTGTATGTACTAGTTCTATGTACTAGTTTTTATACTAGATGTATGTACTAGTTGTATGTAGTTATAGGTAAAACTGGTATGTTCTAGTTGTGTGTATATTTTATACTAGTTATATTTACTAGTGGTAGGTACTAGATTAATGTTATAGTTGTATGTTCGGATTGTATGTACTAGTAACTGAATATATGTTCTGGTTGTATGTACTAGTTAAATGTAGTAGTTGTATGTAGTAACTGTATGTGCTAGTTGTAAGTACTAGTAAGTACTTGCATGTACTAGTTATATGTACTAGTTGTATGTACTAGTTGTATGTACTAGTTGTAAGTAATTATATGTACTAGTTCTATTTATTATTTGTGTGAAATTGTGGTATGTACTAGTTATATGTACTTGTTGTATGTACTAGTTGTATGTACTAGTTGTATGTAATACTTGTATGTACTAGATGTATATACTAGGTGTAAGAACTAGTAACAATGTGTATTTACTAGTTGTAGGGACGAGTTGTACTTGTTGTATGTAGTAGTTGTATGTCCTAATTGTACGTACTAGTTGTAAGAACTAGTAAGTAGCATGTACTGGTTATATGTAACAGTTGTATGAACTAGTTGTATGTACCAGGTGTATATACTAGTAACAATCTGTATTTACTAATTGTATGTACTAGTTGTATGTACTAGTTGTATGTACTAGTTGTATGTACTAGTTGTATGTAACAATATGTACTAGTGTTATGCACTAGTTGTCTCTAATTAGAGCGCCGCAAGGGCCACAATATTGTTTTCAGAAATTATATTAACGTATGGCTTCCTGTTCGTAGTTTTGTAAATATATACGTATATATCTGAAAAAAATGGCGGACGTTGGGGTAGCTTTCATTTTCTAACTTAAAATCAGCTTTCTCTTCCTTAGCGTAGAACATTGAACAAACGAAATGGATTTCAAAACGATCCTTACTAACACAATGTAACATAAAGCTTGCGCAAAAATTGACGGCCAACAAGAGTCGATCTGAAATCAGTTTACCGGATATCCATGAGAACCAGCCAAGTATGTTCTAGTTGTATGAACTAGTAAGTAGTTGCATGGACTAGTTATAGCTGTATGTACTAGTTATATATATTAGTTGTATGTACTTTTTGTATGTACTATTTCTATGTCCTAGTTTTAGTACTAGTTGTATGTAATATATAGTTTCATGTACTGGTTGTATGTACTAGTTGTAAGTACCAGTTGTATGTGCTTGTTGTATTTACTAGTTTTATGTACTAGTTGTATTTAATTATATATACGTACTGGTTGTGTGTACTAGTTTTGTGCAATTGTTGTATGTACTCCTTTTATGTACTAGTTGTATGTAGTAGTTGTATGTTGTTATATATATTTACTAGTTGTGTGTACTAATTGTATGTATATACTAGTTGTATATACTAGTTATATGTACTAGTTTTATGTGCTAGTTGGATGTTCTAGTAGGTCGTTGCATGTAATAGTTGTATGTAGTAGTTCTAAGTACTAGTTTTATGTACTAGTTGTAGGCAGAAGTTGTATGTACTAGTTATATGTACTAGTAACTTTCAGTATATACTAGTTGTATGTATTGGTTGTTTGAATTAGTTTTATGTAGTTGTATTTACTACTTGTATGTACTAGTTGTGTGTATTTTTTATAAGTACTAGTTATATTTACTAGTTTAAGTTACTAGTTTTATGTACTACTTGTATATACTAGTAACTAGATGTATGTGCTTGTTGTATTTATTAGTTGAATGTACTGGTTGTATGTACTAGTTGTATGTACTAGTTTTATGTACTAGTTTTATGTACTTGCTGTATATGTGTTGTAGGAAGTTGTGCACTAGTTTTATGGACTAGTTGTATGTACTAGATGTATGCACTAGTTGTATGAATTAATGTTAAGTATTAGTTGTATGAAGTAGTAGTTAGTTGTATTTACTAGTTGTATGTACTAGTTGTATGTATTAATTGTATGTACTAGGTGTATGAAGTAGTAACAATCTGTATTTACTAGTTGTAAGTACTAGCTGTATGGACAATTTGTATGTAGTTATATGGACAAGTTGTATTTACTAGTTGTGTGTAATTGTTGTATCTACTTGTTATATGTACTAGTTGTATACTTTAGCTGTATGTACCAGTTATATGTACTAGTTGTATGTACTAGTTGTACATACTAGTAACTAATTGTATGTATTAGTTGTATGTACTAGTTCTATGTACTAGTTGTATATACTAGTTTTATGTATTAGCTGTATGTCCTAAGTTTTAGGGGCTGCCCCAGTCAGCCCCCTCTATTATTTTCATAACACGATTTATGTATGGCTTCATGTTACGGATATATATATAATAGGACTTCATACGCAACTATTATAACACATTTTATACGTCAATAGATGTGTAATACGAGTTCATACGCAACTATTGTAACACTTAATTTATACGTCAATACATCGCTTTTGCAAATGGCGGCATTCAGGAAGCTATAGTTAACGAAGCTTTTCTGTCACTATTTATAATTTTAGGACACTTAAGCGTCCTCCATCGTTAGGATTAAAAGTAATATGTCAAAGGCCAACGATACGCCAAGTAGTTCGAGTAAATTTGGGGGGTGGCAGCCCCACGAGTTTTTAAACTCAAACTACTTGTTTTTACTAGTCGTATGTACTAGTTGTACGTACTAGTAACATTCTGTATTTACTAGTTGTAAGTACTAGCTGTATGGACAATTTGTATGTAGTTATATGGACTAGTTGTATGTACTAGTTGTGTGTAATTGTTGTCTCTACTTTTTATATGTACTAGTTGTATGTTCTAGCTGTATGTACCAGTTATATGTACTAGTTGTGTTTACTAGTTGTACATACTAGTTGTACATACTAGTGACTAATTGTATGTATTAGTTGTATGTACTAGTTCTATGTACTAGTTTTTTGTATAAGCTGTATGTACTAGTTGTTGTTACTAGTTTTATATACTAGTAGTTTGAACTAGTTGTATGTAGTTATATGTATTACTTGTATGTTCCAGTTGTGTGTAATGTTTGTGTTTACTATTTATATTTACTAGTTGTAGTTACTAGTTTTATGTACTAGTTGTATGTACTAGTTGTGTGTAATTGTTCTGTGTACTAGTTATATGAACTAATGGTATGTACTAATTGTGTGTAATTGTTGTATGTATTACTTATATTTACTAGTTGTAGTTACTAGTTGTATGTACTAGTAGTATGTAATAATATGTACTAGTTTTATGTGCTAGTTGTGTGAAATTGTTGTATGTATTAGTCATATGTACTAGTTGTATGAAATAATTGTATGTACCAGATGTATATACTAGGTGTAAGAACTAGTAACAATCTGTATTTACTAGTTTTAGGGACTAGTTGTATGTATTAAGTACTATGTATATATTAGTTTTATGTACTGGTTGTGTGAAATTGAATGAACAAAATGGGCCTAAAAACCATCCTTACTAAAACAATGCAACATAAAGCTTGCGCAAAAATTGACAGCCAACAAGAGTCGATCTGAAATCAGTTTACCAAATATCCATGAGAACCGGCCAAGTATTTCGAGTTTAATCAGGGTAGCCTAGGGCCCCACGAGTTTTTAAACTTGAACTCCTTGTTTTTATATCTACTGATTTTAATTACTAATTGTAGTTACTAGTTGTATGTATTAGTTGTATGTAGTAGTAACTAGTTGTATGTACTACTTGTATGTACTCTTTGAATGTACTAGTTGTATGTACTACTAGTATATACTCTTTGAATGTTCTAGTTGTATGTAATAGTTGTGTTAAATTGTTGTATGTACCAGTTATATCTACTAGTTGTATGAACTAGCTGTGTGTACTAGTTATATGTACTAGTTGTTTGTACTAGTTGTGTGTACTAGTTGTATGTACTATTATATAATTGTATTTATCAGTTATATGTACTAGTTGCATGAACTAGCTGTATGTACTAGTTGTATGTACTAGTTGAATGTGCTAGGTGTGTGTAATTTTTGTATCTACTAAGTATATTTACTAGTTGCAGTTACCAGTTGTGTGTACTTGTTCTATATAGTAGTAATTAGTTGTATGTACTTCTTGTATGGACTATTTGTATGTACTATTTGTATGTACTCGTAGTATATACAGGTTATATGTACTAGTACTATGTCCTAGTTGTAGTACTAGTTGTAAGTACTACATAGTTGTATGTACTGGTAGCATATACCAAATTTTATGTACCAGTTGTCTCTACTTGTTGTATTTACAAGTTGTATGTACTAGTTGTATATAGTGTACTTGTTGTTTGTACTAGTGCGTGCAATTGATGTATGAACTAGTTATATGTTCTAGTTTTATGTACTAGTTGTATGTACTTATATGTACAGTGTAACTTTGAAAATTTGTCACAATTCGTTTTTTGGCAAAATATTGAGTTTGGCGGATTAGCCAAATATCGTCATTATGCAATACTAATTATAACCATCTAAATAAAACGATGAACGATATTTGCTTTTGCGTTGCCGTCGAATTCATCCTCTTATAGTCACATATCGGGCAATTTTCAAGTCAGTTTTGGAACCCTTAGAGGCAATCTCTAAGATTTATTTCGTACGATTAAAATGTTGATGAAAGCGGCGGATTACAAAGGTGGAAAACGCCTATAAGTGTACATTTGAGGCAAGAAAATAATGGCGGATGGCGGATTTGGCGGTTGGCGGATTACATAGATACTTCTAGTATGTAAATGAATTCGTTTAATACGAACTCAGGCGGATTGGGGGGTTGTGCGTATTAAGCGGGGGCGGATTATCCGGGTTACACTATACTAGATTGATGTACTAGTAGCGTGTAATTGTTGTACATACTAGTTTTATGTACTAGTTGTATGTACTAGTAGCTTGTTGCATATACCAGTTGTATATACTAGTAGCTAGTTGCATGTACTAGTTGTATGTACTAGTTGTATGTACATGTTGTATATGTGTTGTAGTAAGTAGTTTTATGCACTAATTTTATGTGCTAGTTGTATGTACTAGATGTATGAACTTGTTGGATGTTCTAATTGTATGTAGTAGTTGAATGAACTAATAAAAAGTTGCATGTTCTATTTATATGTACTTGTTGAATGTACTAGTTGTATTTACTTGTTGTATGAACTAGTTATATGTACTAATTGTGTGTACTGGCTGTATATACTAGGTGTATCTACTAGTAACTCTCTGTATTTACTAGTTGAATGTACTAGTTGTATGTACTAGTACATAGTTGTATGTACTAATTGTATTTACTGGTTGTATTTACTAGTTGTGTGTAGAAAAAATAGGGGAACTTTAAGATCTAAAGCCGATCTTAAAGCATCGATGTCATCATCATTTAACTCTGGGTATTACCCCTGCCCCCTCATGTCCCCTGAGGAGCGCAATGAGCTAATCGGCAGAACCGAAGTTCGCTTGATGGGAAACAGGGTCTCCCCCTAGCCACTCAAAAAGATGGTTGAGACATAGACAGCTGTTTTGTCCTTATTAGGACTCATCAGTTTGGCATACGATGGAAGTTAGAGTGGCTATTCTGCTAATAAGTACTCCCAGAAGCTAAAAGCTTGTGGTTTCCTTATCAGCAGATATGGGAGACAGCCAAAAGTATGACTGACCACTAGTATGGGAAAAATAGGGAAATTTAAGATCTAAAGCCGATCTTAAAGCATTCATGTCATCATCATTTAACTCTGGGTATTACCCCTGCCCATTCATGTCCCCTGAGGAGCGCAATCTTTTTTTCCATACTAGTGGTCAGCCCACTTTTGGCTTTATCCCATATCTGCTGATAAGGAAACCACAAGCTTTTAGCTTCTGGGAGTACTTATTAGCAGACTAGCCACTCTAACTTCCATCGTATGCCAAACTGATGAGTCTTAATAAGGACGAAACAGCTGTCTATGGCTCGAGCATCTTTTTGAGTGGCTAGCGGGAGACTCTGGTTCCCATCAAGCAAACTTCGGTTCCGCCCATTAGCTCATTGCGCTCCTCAGGGGACATGAATGGACAGGAGTAATACCCAGAGTTAAATGATGATGACATAGTTGTGTGTAATTGTTTTATGTACTAGTTATATGTACTAGTTGTGTGTAATGATTTTACGTACTAGTTCTATGTACTAGTAAGTAGTTGCATGTACTAGTTGTATGTACTAGGTGTAAGTACTAGTAACAATCTGTATTTACTAGTTCTATATACTAGTTCTATGTACTAGCTGTATGTACTAGTTATATGTACTAGCAACTTTTATACGTAATACTTGGACGAACTAGTTGTATGTACTATATGTATGTACTGGTAACAATCTTTATTTAAATATTGTATGTACTTGTTGTTTGTAATTATATGTACTAGTTGTATGTACTAGTTGTGTGTAATTGTTATATGTACTAGTTATATGTACTAGTTGTAGGTACTAGCTGTATGTACTAGTTATATGTACTAGTTGGATGTACTAGCTGTATGTACTAGTTGGATTATACTTGTAACTAGTTGTATGTACTAATTTTATGTACTAGTTCCATGTATTAATTTTATGTACTAATTCCATGTATTAATTTTATGTACTAGTTTTGTGAAATTGATGTATGTAATAGTTATATGTAGTAGTAGTATGGACTATTTGTATTTACTAGTTGTATGTACTAGTAATTAGTTATATGTACTAGTTGTACGTACTAGTTTGATGTACTAGTCACTAGTTGCATATACTAGTTGTATGTATTTTTATGTAAATAATTTTATGTTTATACTAGTTGTGTGTAATTGTTCTATGTACTAGTTTTATGTACTAGTTCTATGTTTTAATTTTATGTACTAGTTTTGTGAAATTGATGTATGTAATTGTTATATGTAGTAATAGTATGGACTATTTGTATGTACTAGTTGTATGTACTAGTAACTAGTTATATGTACTAGTTGTACGTACTAGTTTGATGTACTAGTTGGATGTACTAGTCACTAGTTGCATATACTAGTTGTATGTAGTTTTATGTAAATAGTTTTATGTTTATACTAGTTGTGTGTGATTGTTCTATGTACTAGTTATATGTAGTAATTATATGTAGTTAACATATGTACTAGTTATATGTATTAGTTGTATGTTCTAATTATATGTACTAGTTGCATGTAGTAGTTGTATATTGTTATATATATTTACTAGTTGTGTGTACTAATTGTATGTATATATATACTAGTTGTATATACTAGTTATATGTACTACTTGTATGTACTTATCTGTACTAGTTTTATGTGCTAGTTGTATGTTCTAGTAGGTAGTTGCATGTAATAGTTGTATGTACTAGGTCTAAGTACTACCTTTATGTACTAGTTGTAGGCAGAAGTTGTATGTACTAGTTATATGTACTAGCAACTTTAAGTATATACTAGTTGTATGTATTAGTTGTTTGAATTAGTTGTATGTAGTTGTATGTACTACATGTGTGTACTAGTTGTGTGTATTTTTTGTGAGCACTAGTTATATTTACTAGTTTAAGTTACTTGTTTTATGTACTAGTTGTATATACTAGTAACTAGATGTATGTGCTTGTTGTATTTATAAGTTGAATGTACTGGTTGTATGTACTAGTTTTATGTACTAGTTTTATGTACTTGCTGTATATGTGTTGTAGGAAGTTGTGTGCACTAGTTTTATGTACTGGTTGCATGTACTAGATGTATGTTCTAGTTGTATGAATTAATGTTAAGTATTAGTTGTATGTACTAGTAGTTAGTTGTATTTACTAGTTGTATGTACTAGTTGTATGTATTAGTTGCATGTACTAGGTGTATGAAGTAGTAACAATCTGTATTTACTAGTTGTAAGTACTAGCTGTATGGACAATTTGTATGTAGTTATATGGACTAGTTGTATTTACTGGTTGTGTGTAATTGTTGTATCTACTTGTTTTATGTACTAGTTGTATGTACTAGCTGTATGTACCAGTTATATGCACTAGTTGTATGTACTAGTTGTATGTACTAGTTGTACATACTAGTAACTAGTTGTATGTATTAGTTGTATGTACTAGTTCTATGTACTAGTTCTATGTACTAGTTTTATGCATAAGCTGTATATCCTAATTTTCTTTAATACTTTTATGTACTAGTTGTTTGAACTAGTTGAATGTAGTTTTATGTACTACTTGTATGTACTAGTTGGGTGTAATTTTTGTAGGTACTAGTTATATTTACTAGTTGTAGTTACTGGTTTTATGTACTCGTCGTATATACAAGTTGTATGTACTAGTAGTATATATTAGAAGTATGTACAAGTTTTATGTACTAACATCTAGATGTATGCATTAGTTGTATGTACTAGTTGTATCTACTAGTTTTATGGACTAGTTCTATGTACTAGTTGTATAGATGTGCTAGTAAGTAGTTGTATGTACTAGTTATATGTACTAATTGTATGTACTAGCTGTATTGATTAGTGTATGTACTAATTGTATGTACTAGTTGTATGTACTAGTAACTATCAGAATATACTAGTTATATGTACTAGTTGTTTGAACTAGTTGTACGTAGTTATGTGGACTACTTGTATGTAATCGTTGTGTGTATTTTTCGTATGTACTAGTAACTAGATTTATGTACTTGTTGGATATACTTGTTGAATGTTCTAGTTGTATGTGCTAGTTGTATGTACTTGTTGTACATTTGTTCTAGTAAGTAGTGGATGCACTAGTTATATGTACTAGTTTTATCAACTAGATGTATGTACTAGTTGAATGTACAAATTTTATGTACTAGTAGTGTGTACTAGTAGTTAGTTGTATTTACTAGTTGTATGTACTAGTTGTATGTATTAGTTGTATGTACTAGGTGTATAAAGGAGTACCAATCTGTATTTACTAGTTGTAAGTACTAGCTGTATTTAAAATTTGTATGTAGTTATATGGACTAGTTGTATGTAGTAGTTGTGTGTAATTGTTGTATCTACTTGTTATATGTACTGGTTGTATGTTCTAGCTGTATGTACCAGTTTTATGTACTAGTTGTAAATACTAGTTGTACATACAAGTAACTAGTTGTATGTATTTGTTGAATGTACCTATTCTATGTACTAGGTTTTGGTATAAGCTGATTGTACTAGTTGTTTTACTAGTTTTATATACTAGTAGTTTGAACTAGTTGTATGTAGTTATATATATTACTTGTATGTACCAGTTGTGTGTAATTTTTGTGTGTACTAGTTATATTTACTAATTGTGTGTACTAGAGGTATGGACTAGTGTATGTACTAATTGTATGTACTAGTAACTATGAGAATATACTAGTGGTATGTACTAGGAACTAGATGTATGTACTTGTTGTATGTGCTACTTGTATGTACTTGTTGTATATGTGTTCTAGTAAGTAGTTGGATGCACTAGTTATATGTACTAGTTTTATGAACTAGATGTATGTACTAATTGAATGTACAAACTTTATGTACTAGTAGTATGTACTAGTGGTTAGCTGTATTTACTAGTTGTATGTTCTAGTTGTATGTATTAATTGTATGTACTAGATGTATGAAGGAGTAACAATCTGTATTTTCTAGTTGTAAGTACTAGCTGTATGGACAATTTGTATGTAGTCATATGGACTAGTTGTTTGTATTAGTTGTGTGTAATTGTTGTATCTACTTGTTATATGTACTAGTTGTATGTTCTAGCTGTATGTACTAGTTGTATGTACCAGTTGTACATACTAGTTGTACATACTAGTAAATAGTTGTATATATTAGTTGTATGTACTAGTTCTATGTACTAGTTTTTTGTATAAGCTGTATGTACTAGTTATATTACTAGTTGTGGTTACTAGGTTTATGTACTAGTTATATGAACTAATTGTATGTACTAATTGTGTGTAATTGTTGTATGTATTACTTATATTTACTAGTTGTAGTTACTAGTTGTATGTACTAGTTGTATGTAGTAGTAACTAGTTGTATGTAATACTTGTATGCACTTGTTTTATGTACTAGTAGTATGGACTAGTTGTATGTACTAGTTGTGTATAATTGTTCTATGTACTAGTTATATGGAGAAGTTGCCTGTACTAATTGTATATACTAGTAACTAGTTGTATGTACTAGTTGTATGTACTAGTTGTATGTACTGGTTGTATGTACTAGTTCTATGTACTAGTTTTTTATACTATGTATGTACTAGTTGTATGTAGTTATAGGTACTACTGGTATGTTCTGGTTGTATGTACTATTAACTGAATGTATGTTCTTGGTGTATGTGCTAGTTGTATGTCCTAGTTGTATGTAGTTATATGTAATAGTTGCATGCATATACTAGTTGTTTGTAATTATTTTATGTACTAGTTATATGTAGTAGTTGTATGTAGTAACTGTATGTGTTAGTTGTAAGTACTAGTAAGTACTTGCGTGTACTAGTTATATGTACTAGTTGTATGTACAAGTTGTATGTACTAGGTGTATGTACTAGTAACAATCTGTATTTACTAATTGTATTTACAAGTTGTATGTACTAGTTGTAAGTAATTATATGTACTAGTTGTATTTACTATTTGTGTGAAATTGTGGTATGTACTAGTTATATGTTCTAGTTGTATGTAATATTTCTATATATCAAATGCATATACTAGGCGTAAGAACTAGTTACAATCTGTATTTACTAGTTGTAGGGACTAGTTGTATGTACTTGTTGTATGTAGTAGTTGTATATAATAATATGTACTAGTTTTATGTGCTAGTTGTGTGAAATTGTTTTATGTATTAGTTATATGAACTAGTTGTATGTACTTGTTGTATGTACTAGGTGTATGTACTAGTTGTATTTCCTAATAACTAAATATATGCACTAGTTGTGTGTAGTAGTTGTATGTACTAATGGTATGAACTAGTTGTAAGTACTAATAAGTAGTTGCATGTACTAGGTATATGTAATAGTTGTATGAACTAGTTGTAGGTACTAGGTGTAGGTACTAGTAACAATCTGTATTTACTAATTGTATATACCAGTTGAATGTACTTGTTTAAAGTAAATTATATGTACTACTTGTATGTACTAGTTGTGTGAAATTGTTGAATGTACTACTGCCGAATCCGAATAAATGGTCCCCGAAGCTCTAAGACCTATCACCGAGTTAAAAATTGCCGCCTATTTTGAAAATATGGGCTATGAAGCCGTACCGAAGATAGTTTCTAGGATAAAAATTGCCGCCGAATCCGATTAAAGGGTCCCCGAAGCTCTACGACCTATCCCTGAGTTAAAAATGGCCGCCGATTTCGAAAATATGGGCTATGAAGCCGTAACGAAGACCATTTCTAGTATAAAAATGGCCGCCGAATCTGATTAAAGGTTCCCCGAAGCTCCACGACCTATCACTGAGATAAAAATGTCCACCGATTTCGAAAATATGGGCTATGAAGCCGTACCGAAGACAGTTTCTAGGATAAAATGGCCGCCGAATCTGAATAAAGGGTCCCCGAAGGTCTACGACCTATCCTTGAAATAAAAATGGTCGCCGATTTCGAAAATATGGGCTGTGAAGGCTTACCGAAAACCTTTCTGGGATAAGAATGGCCGCCGAATCCGATTAAAGGGTCCCCGAAACTCTACGACCTATCCCCGAGTTAAAAATGGCCGTCGATTTCGAAAATATGGGTTATGAAACGGTTACGAAGAACATTTCTAAGATAAAATGGCCGCCGAATCAGAATTAAGGATCCCCGACGCTCTACGACCTATCACCGAGATAAAAATGCCCGTCGATTTCGAATATATGGGCTATGAAGCCGTCCCGAAGACAGTTTCTAGGATAAAAATGGCCGCCGAATCCGAATAAAGGGTCCCCGAAGCTCTACGACCTATCACCAAGTTAAAAATAGCCGCCGATTTCGAAAATATGGTCTATGAAACTGTACCGAAGACCGTTTCCAGGATAAAAATGGCCGCCGAATCGAAATGAAGGGTCCCCGAAGCTCTACGAACTATCACCGAGTTAAAAATGGCTGCCGATTTCGAAAATATGGGCTATAAAGCCGTCCCGAAGATAGTTTCCAGGATAAAAATGACTGCCAAATCCGATTAAAGGGTCCCCGAAGCTCTACGACCTATCCCCAAGTTTAAAATGGCCCCCGATTTTGAAAATATGGGCTATGAAGCCGTAACAAAGACAGTTTCTAGGATAAAAATGGCCACTGAATCCGATTAATGGGTCCCCGAAGCTCTACAACCTATCCCCGAGTTAAAAATGGCCGCAAATTTCGAAAATATGGGCTATGAAGCCGTAACGAAGACCGTTTTTAGGATAAAAACGGTCGCCGAATCTGAATAAATGGTCCCCGAAGCTCTACGACCTATCCCCGAGTTAAAAATGGCCGCCAATTTGGAAAATATGGGTTTTTGAAGCCGTACCGAAGACCGTTTCTAGGATAAAAATGGCCGCCGAATTCAATTAAAGGAT
Organism: Chondrosia reniformis; assembly: GCA_947172415.1. Taxonomy (NCBI): domain Eukaryota; kingdom Metazoa; phylum Porifera; class Demospongiae; order Chondrillida; family Chondrillidae; genus Chondrosia; species Chondrosia reniformis. Next base: position 3,117,491 of record OX359196.1, read on the forward strand.
CCCCCGAAGCTCTACGACCTATCCCCAAGTTAAAAATGGCCGCCGAATTTTAAAATATGGGTATTAAGGCTTACCGAAGACAGTTACTTGGATAGAAATGGCTGCCGAATCCGATTAAAGGGACCCCGAAGCTCTACGACCTATCCTCGAGTCGAAAATGGCCGCCAATTTCGAAAATATTGGGTATGAATCCGTAAAGAAGACCTTTCTAGGATTAAAATGGCCGCCGAATCCGATTAACGGGTTCCCGAAGCTCTACGACCTCCTTCCGAGTTAAAAATGGTTGCCGATTTTGAATATATGGGCTATGAAGCCGTACCGAAGACCTTTTCCAGGATAAAAATGGCCGCCGAATCCGAATAAAGTGTCCCCGAAGCTATACGACTAATACCCGTGTTAAAAATGACCGCCTATTTTGAAAATATGGGCTATGAAGCCGTACCGAAGACCGTTTCTAGGTTAAAAATGGGAGCAGAATCTGAATAATGGGTCCCCAAAGCTCTACGAACTATCACCGAGTCAAAAATGGCCACCGATTTTGAAAATATGGGCTCTGAAGTCGTACCGAAGACCGTTTCAGGATAAAAATGGCCGCCGAATACGAATAAAGGATCCACGAAGCTCTACGACCTATCACTGATTTAAAATGGCTGCCGGTTTTGAAAATATGGGCTATGAAGCCGTAACAAAGACCGTTTCAAGGATAAAAATGGCCACCGAATCCGAATAAAGGGTCCCCGAAGTTCTACGATCTATCACCGAGTTAAAAATGGTCGCCGATTTCGAAAATATGGGCTATGAAGCCATACCGAAGACCTTTTCTAGGATAAAAATGGCTGCCGAATCCGAATAAATGGTCCCCGAAGCTCTACGACCTATCACCGAGTTAAAAATTGCCGCCTATTTTGAAAATATGGGCTATGAAGAAGTACCGAAGACGTTTCCAGGATATAAATGGCCGCCGAATCCTAATGAAGGGTCCCCGAAGCTCTACGACCTATCATCGAGTTAGAAATGGTCTCCGATTTTGAAAATATGGGCTATGAAGTCGTACGTAAGACCATTTCCAGGATAAAAATGGCCGCCGAATTCGAATAAAGGGTCCCCGAAGCCCTACGACCTATAACCGAGTTAAAATTGCCGCCAATTTTGAAAATGTGGGCTATGAAGCCGTACTGAAGACGTTTCCAGGATAAAAATGGCCGCCGAATCCGAATAAAGGGTCCCTGAAGCTCTACGACCTATCACCGAGTTAAAAATGGGCTATGACGCCGAACCGTAGACCTTTTCTAGGATAAAAATTGACGCCAAATCTGAATAAAGGGTCCCCGAAGCTCTACGACCTATGACTGAGTTAAAAATTGCCGCTAATTTTGAAAATATGGGCTATGAAGCCGTACCGAAGACGTTTCTAGGATAAAAATGGCCGCCGAAACCTAATAAAGGGTCCCCGGAGCTCTACGACCTATCACCAAGGCAAAAATGGCCACTGATTTTGAAAATATGGGCTATGAAGCCGTACCGACGACTGTTTCCAGGATAAAAATTGCCGCCAATTTTGAAAATATGGGCTATGAGACCGTAATGAAGGTCGTTTCTAGGATAAAAATGGCCGCCGAATTTGATAAAAGGGTCCCCGAAGCTCTACGACCTATTCCTGAGTTAAAAATGGCCGCCGATTTCGAAAATATGTGCTATGAAGTTGTAACAAAGACCGTTTCTAGGATAAAAATGGCCGCCTAATCCGATTAAAGGGTCCCCGAAGCTTTACGACCTATCCCGAGTTAAAAATGGCCGCCGATTTTGAAAATATGGTCAATGAAGCCGTACTGTAGATAGTTTCTAGGAAAAAAATGGCCGCCGATTCCGATTAAAGGGTCCCCGAAGCTCTACGACCTATCCCCGAGTTAAAAATGGCCGCCGATTTCGAAAAAATGGGCTATGAAGCCGTACCGAAGACCGCTTCTAGGATAAAAATGGCCGCCGAATCCGAATAAAGGGTCCCCGAGGCTCTACGACCTATCCCCGAGTTAAAAATGGCCGCCGATTTCGAAAATATGGTCTATGAAGCCGTAACGAAGACCATTTCTAGGATAAAAATGGCCGCCGAATCCGATTAAAGGGTCCCCGAAGCTCCACGACCTAACACCGAGATAAAAATGGCCACCGATTTCGAAAATTTCGGCTATGAAGCCGTATCGAAGACAGTTTCTAGGATAAAAATGTCTGTCGAATCCGATTAAAGGTCCCCGAAGCTCTACGACCTATCCCCGAGTTAAAAATGGCCGCCGATTTCGAAAAAATGGGCTATGAAGCCGTACCGAAGACCGCTTCTAGGATAAAAATGGCCGCCGAATCCGAATAAAGGGTCCCCGAAGCTCTACGACCTATCCCCGAGTTAAAAATGGCCGCCGATTTCGAAAATATAAGCTATGAAGTCGAAACGAAGACCATTTTTAGGATAAAAATGGCCGCCGAATCCGATTAAAGGGTCCCCGAAGCTCTACGACCAATTCCTGAATTAAAATGGCCACCGATTTCGAAAATATAGTCTATGAAACCGTAACGAAGACCATTTCTGAGATAAAAATGGCCGCCGAATCCGATTAAAGGGTCCCCGAAGCTCCACGACCTATCACCGAGATAAAAATGGCCACCGATTTCGAAAATTTCGGCTATGAAGCCGTATCAAAGACAGTTTCTAGGATAAAAATGTCCGTCGAATCCGATTAAAGGGTCCCCGAAGCTCTAAGACCTATCCCGAGTTAAAAATGGCCGCCGATTTCCAAAGTATGGGCTATGAAGCCGTACCGAAGACCGCTTCTAGGATAAAAATGGCCGCCGAATCCGAATAAAGGGTCCCCGAGGCTCTACGACCTATCCCCGAGTTAAAAATGGCCGCCGATTTCGAAAATATAAGCTATGAAGTCGAAACGAAGACCATTTTTAGGATAAAAATGGCCGCCGAATTCAATTAAAGGGTCCCCGAAGGTCTACGACCCATTCCTGAGTTAAAATGGCCGCCGATTTCGAAAATATGGTCTATGAAGCCGTAACAAAGATCATTTCTAGGATAAAAATGGCCGCCGAATCCAATTAAAGGGTCCCCGAAGCTCTACGACCCATTCCTGAGTTAAAATGGCCGCCGATTTCGAAAATATGGTCTATGAAGCCGTAACGAAGACCATTTCTAGGATAAATATGGCCGCCGAATCCGATTAAAGGGTCCCCGAAGCTCCACGACCTATCACCGAGATAAAAATTGCCGCCGATTTCGAAAATATAAGCTATGAAGCCGAAACGAAGACCATTTTTTAGGATAAAAATGGCCGCCGAATCCAATTAAAGGGTCCCCGAAGCTCTAGGACCCATTCCTGAGTTAAAATGGCCGCCGATTTCGAAAATATGGTTTATGAAGCCGTAACGAAGACCATTTCTAGGATAAAAAGGGCCGCCGAATCCAATTAAAGGGTCCCCGAAGCTCTACGACCCATTCCTGAGTTAAAATGGCCGCCGATTTCGAAAATATGGTCTATGAAGCCGTAACGAAGACCACTTCTAGGATGAAAATGGCCGCCGAATCCGATTAAAGGGTCCCCGAAGCTCCACGACCTATCACCGAGATAAAAATGGCCAACGACTTCGAAAATATGGGCTATGAAGCCGTACCGAAGACCGCTTCTAGGATAAAAATGGCCGCCGAATCCGAATAAAGGGTCCCCGAGGCTCTACGACCTATCCCCGAGGTAAAAATGGCCGCCGATTTCGAAAATATAAGCTATTAAGCCGAAACGAAGACCATTTTTAGGATAAAAATGGCCGCCGAATCCAATTAAAGGGTCCCCGAAGCTCTACGACCCATTCCTGAGTTAAAATGGCCGCCGATTTCGAAAATATGGTCTATGAAGCCGTAACGAAGACCATTTCTAGGATAAAAATGGCCGCCGAATCCGAATAAAGGGTCCCCGAGGCTCTACGACTTATCCCCGAGTTACAAATGGCCGCCGATTTCGAAAATATAAGCTATTAAGCCGAAACGAAGACCGTTTTTAGGATAATAGTGGCCGCCGAATCGGATTAAAGGGTCCCCGAAGCTCTCCGACCTATCCCCGAGTAAAAAATGATCTCCAATTTTAAAAATACAACTTATTTGCCCTCACAGTCCAGTGAGGCCATTAAGACCATCATCGCCAAAAGTGCCGATGAGGTCGAAAACGGCCATTTTAAAAATGAATCCCTTAACGGCCTTACTAGCCGGTGGGAGTCAAAATGGCTTTTTTCAAAAAACGCCGTTTTTGCCCTCCCAGGCCAGTAAGGCCGTTTAGACCCTCATCGCCAAAAGTGCCGATGGGGTCAAAAACGGCTATTTTGGAAATGAAGCCCTTAACGGCCTCACTGGCCGGCGGGTGTCAAAATGACATTTTTCAAAAAACGCCGTTTTTGCTCCCACAGGCCAGTAAGGCCGTTAAGACCCTCATCGCCAAAAGTGCCGATGAGGTCCCAAACGGCCATTTTGGAAATAAATCCCTTAACGGCCTTACTAGCCGGTGGGAGTCAAAATGGCTTTTTTCAAAAAACGCCGTTTTTGCCCTCACAGGCCAGTAAGGCCGTTTAGACCGTCATCGCCAAAAGTGCCGATGGGGTCAAAAACGACTATTTTGGAAATGAAGCCCTTAACGGCCTTACTAGGCGGTGGGAGTCAAAATGGCTTTTTTCAAAAAACGCCGTTTTTGCCCTCACAGGCCAGTAAGGCCGTTAAGACCCTCATCGCTAAAAGGGCCGATGAGGTCCAAAACGTGCAATTTTGAAATGAAGCCCTTAACGGCCTTACTGGCAAGCGGGTGTCAAAAAGGCATTTTTCAAAAAACGCCGTTTTTGCACCGACAGGCCCGTCAGGCCGTTAAGACCCTCATCGCCAAAAGTGCCGATGAGGTCCCAAACGGCCATTTTGGAAATAAATCCCTTAACGGCCTTACTAGCCGGTGGGAGTCAAAATGGCTTTTTTCAAAAAACGCCGTTTTTGCCCTCACAGGCCAGTAAGGCCGTTTAGACCGTCATCGCCAAAAGTGCCGATGGGGTCAAAAACGACTATTTTGGAAATGAAGCCCTTAACGGCCTTACTAGGCGGTGGGAGTCAAAATGGCTTTTTTCAAAAAACGCCGTTTTTGCCCTCACAGGCCAGTAAGGCCGTTAAGACCCTCATCGCTAAAAGGGCCGATGAGGTCCAAAACGTGCAATTTTGAAATGAAGCCCTTAACGGCCTTACTGGCAAGCGGGTGTCAAAAAGGCATTTTTCAAAAAACGCCGTTTTTGCACCGACAGGCCCGTCAGGCCGTTAAGAACGTTATCGCCAAAAGGGCCGATTGGGTCCAATGCGGCCATTTTTGTAATGAAGCCCTTAACGGCCTTGCTGGCCTGCGGGATTGAAAATGGCATTTTTCAAAAAACTCCGTTTTTTCCCTCACAGGCCAGAAAGGCCGTTAAGACCCTCATGGCAAAAACGGCCGATTAGGTCGAAAAAGGCCTTTTTGGAAAATGAAGCCCTTAACAGCCTTACTGGCCTGTGCGGGCAAAAACGGCGTTTTTTGAAAAAAGCCATTTTGTCTCCCGCAGCCCAGTGAGGCCGTTAAGGGCTTCATTTCCAAAATGGCAGTTTTGGACCTCATAGGCACTTTTGGCGATAACGCTCTTAACGGCCTGACTCGCCTGTGGGGGCAAAAACGGCGTTTTTTGAAAAATGCCATTTTGACACCCGCCGGACAGTAAGGTCGTTAAGGGCGTCATTTTCAAAATGGCCGTTTTGGACCCCATCGGCCATTTTGGCGATGAGGGTCTTAACGGCCTTACTGGCCTGTGTGGGCAAAAACGGCGTTTTTTGAAAAATGCCATTTTGACTCCCACCGGCTAGTAAGGCCGTTAAGGGCTTCATTTCCAAAATGGCCCTTTTGGATCCAATCGGCCCTTTTGGCGATGATGGTCTTAATGGTCTTACTGGACTGTGACGGCAAAAAAGGTGTATTTTTTAAAATAGATCATTTTTACTCGGGGATAGGTCGGAGACCTTTGGGGACACTTTAATCGGATTCGGCGGACACTATTATCCTAGAAACGGTCTTTGTTACAACTTCATAACCCATATTTTCGAAATCGGCGGCCATTTTAACTCAGGAATGGGTCGTAGAGCTTCGAGGACCCTTTAATCGGATTCGGCGGCCATTTTTATCCTAAAAATGGTCTTCGTTTCGGCTTCATAGACCATATTTTCGAAATCGGCGGCCATTTTTAACTCGGGGATAGGTCGTAGAGCTTCGGGGACCCTTTATTCGGATTCGGCGACCATTTTTATCCTAGAAGCGGTCTTCGGTACGGCTTCATAGCCCATTTTTTCGAAATCGGCGGCAGTTTTTAACTCGGGGATAGGTCGTAGAGCTTCGGGGACCCTTTAATCGGATTGGACGGACATTTTTATCCTAGAAACTGTCTTCGATACGGCTTCATAGCCGAAATTTTGGAAATCGGTGGCCATTTTTATCTCGGTGATAGGTCGTGGATCTTCGGGGACCCTTTAATCGGATTCGGCGGCCATTTTTATCTTAGAAATGGTCTTCGTTACGGCTTCATACACCATATTTTCAAAATCGGCGGCCATTTTTAACTCGGGGATAAGTCGTAGAGCTTCGGGGACCCTTTATTCGGATTCGGCGGCCATTTTTATCCTAGAAGCGGTCTTCGGTAAGGCTTCATAGCCCGTATTTTCGAAATCGGCGGCCATTTTTAACTCGGGGATAGGTCGTAGAGCTTCCGGGACCCTTTAATCGGATTCGGCGGCCATTTTTATCCTAGAAACTATCTTCGATACGGCTTCATAGCCCATATTTTCAAAATCACCGGCCATTTTTACCTCGGGATAGGTCGTACAGCTTCGGAGACCCTTTAATCGGATTCGGCGGCCATTTTTATCCTAGAAATGGTCTTCGTTTCGGTTTCATAGCTCATATTTTCGAAATCGGCGGCCATTTTTAACTCGGGGATAGGTCGTAGAGTTTCGGGGACCCTTTAATCGGAATCGGCGGCCATTTTTTTCCTAGAAACTATCTTCGTTACGGCTTCATAGACCATATTTTCAAAATCGGCGGCCATTTTTAACTTGGGATAGGTCGTAAAGCTTCGGTGACCCTTTAATCGGATTAGGCGGCCATTTTTATCCTAGAAACAGTTTTCGTTACGGCTTCATAGCCCATATTTTGGTTATCGGCGGCTATTTTTATATCGGCGATAGGTCGTAGAGCTTCGGGGACCCTTTAATCGGATCTAGCGGCCATTTTTATCTTAGAAACGGTCTTGGTTACGGCTTCATAGCCCATATTTTCGAAATCGGCCGCCATTTTTAACTCAGGGATAGGTCGTAGAGCTTCGGGGACCCTTTAATCGCAATCAGCGGCCATTTTTATCCTAGAAATGGTCTTGGTAACGGCTTCACAGCCCATATTTTGGAAATCGTCGGCCATTTTTAGCTCGGGGATAGTTCGTAGAGCTTCGGGGACCCTTTATTCGGATTAGGCGGCCATTTTTATCCTAGAAACGGTCTTCGTTACGGCTTCACAGCCCATATTTTGTAAATCGTCGGCCATTTTTAGCTCGGGGATAGTTCGTAGAGCTTCGGGGACCCTTTAATCGGAATCAGCGGCCATTTTTATCCTAGAAACGGTCTTCGTTACGGATTTATAGCCCATATTTTGGAAATCGGCGGCCATTTTTAGGTCGGGGATAGTTCGTAGAGCTTTGGGGACCCTTTAATCGGATTCAGCGGCCATTTTTATCTTAGAAACGGTCTTCGTTACGGCTTCATAGCACATATTTTGAAATCGGCGGCCATTTTTAGCTCGGGGATAGTTCGTAGAGCTTCGGGGACCCTTTAATCGGAATCAGCGGCCATTTTTATCTTAGAAACGGTCTTCGTTACGGCTTCATAGCACATATTTTGAAATCGGCGGCCATTTTTAGCTCGGGGATAGTTCGTAGAGCTTCGGGGACCCTTTAATCGGAATCAGCGGCCATTTTTATCCTAGAAACGGTCTTCGTTACGGCTTCATAGCCCATATTTTGGAAATCGGCGGCCATTTTTAGGTCGGGGATAGTTCGTACAGCTTCGGGGACCCTTTAATCGGTTTCGGCGGCCATTTTTATCTTAGAAACGGTCTTCATTACGGCTTCATAGCCCATATTTTCGAAATCGACGGCTATTTTTATATCGGTGTTAGGTCGTAGAGCTTCGGGGACCCTTTAATCGGATTTAGCGGCCATTTCTTTCCTAGAAACGGTCTTCGTTACGGCTTCATAGCCCATATTTTGGAAATCGGTGGCCATTTTAAGCTCGGGGATAGTTTGTAGAGCTTCGGGGACCCTTTAATCGGATTAGGAGGCCATTTTTATCCTAGAAACGGTCTTCGTTACGGCTTCATAGCCCATATTTTGGAAATCGGCGGCCATTTTTAGCTCGGGGATAGTTGGTAGAGCTTCGGGGACCCTTTAATCGGATTAGGCGGCCATTTTTATCCTAGAAACGGTCTTCTTACGGCTAAATAGCCCATATTTTAGAAATCGGCGGCCATTTTTAGCTCGGTGATAGGTCGTAGAGCTTCGGGGACCCTTTAATCGGATTCAGCGGCCATTTTTATCCTAGAAACGGTCTTCGTTACGGCTTCATAGTCCATATTTTCGAAATCGGCGGCCATTTTCAGCTCGAGAATAGTTCGTAGAGCTTCGGGGACCCTTTAATCAGTGTAGGCGGCCATTTTTATCCTAGAAACGGTTTTCGTTACGGCTTCATAGCCCACATTTTCGAAATCGACGGCTATTTTTATCTCGGTGATAGGTCGTGGACCTTCGGGGACCCTTTAATCGGATTCAGCGGCCATTTTTATCCTAGAAACGGTCTTTGTTACGGCTTCATAGCCCATATTTTGGAAATCGGCGGCCATTTTTAGCTCGGGGATAGGTCGTAGAGCTTCGGGGACCTTTTAATCGGTTTAGGCGGCCATTTTTATTCTAGAAACCGTCTTCGTTACGGCTTCATAGCCCACATTTTCGAAATCGACGGCCATTTTTATCTCGGTGATAGGTCGTAGAGCTTCGGGGACCCTTTAATCGGATTGAGCGGCCATTTTTATCCTAGAAACGGTCTTTGTTACGGCTTCATAGCCCATATTTTGGAAATCGGCGGCCATTTTAGCTCGGGGATAGGTCGTAGAGCTTCGGGGACCTTTTAATCGGTTTAGGCGGCCATTTTTATTCTAGAAACCGTCTTCGTTACGGCTTCATAGCCCACATTTTCGAAATCGACGGCCATTTTTATCTCGGTGATAGGTCGTAGAGCTTCGGGGACCCTTTAATCGGATTGAGCGGCCATTTTTATCCTAGAAACGGTCTTCGTTACGGCTTCATAGCCCATATTTTTGAAATCGGTGGCCATTTTAAGCTCGGAGATACTTCGTAGAGTTTCAAGGACCCTTTAATCGGATTAGGCGGCCATTTTATCCTAGAAACGGTCTTCGTTACGGCTTCATAGCCAATAATTTCGAAATCGGCGTCCATTTTTAACTCGGGGATAGGTCGTAGAGCTTCGGGGACCCTTTAATCGGATTAGGCAGCCATTTTTATCCTAGAAACGGTCTTGGTTACGGCTTCATAGCCCATATTTTCGAAATCGGCGGCCTTACTTAAATCGGGGATAGGTCGTAGAGCTTCGGGGACCCTTTAATCGGATTCAGCGTCCATTTTTATCCTAGAAATGGTCTTATTTACGGCTTCATAGCCCATATTTGGGAAATCGGCGGCCATTTTCAGCTCGGGGATAGTTCGTAGAGCTTCGGGGACCCTTTAATCGGATTAGCCGGCCATTTTTATCCTAGAAACGGTCTTCGTTACGGCTTCATAGCCCATATTTTCGAAATCAGCGGCCATATTTAATTCGGGGATAGGTCGTAGAGCTTCGGGGACTCTTTCATCGGATTAGGCGGCCATTTTAATCCCATAAATGGTCTTCGTTACGGCTTCATAGCGCTTATTTTTGAAATCGGTGGCCATTTTAAGCTCGGGGATAGGTCGTAGAGCTTCGGGGACCCTTTAATCGGTTTAGGCGGCCATTTTTATCCTAGAAACGGTCTTGGTTACGGCTTCATAGTCCATATTTTCGAAATCGGCGGCCATTTTTAACTCAGGGATAGGTCGAAGAGTTTCGAGGACCCTTTAATCGGATTAGGCCGCCATTTTTATCCTAGAAACTGTCTTCGGTATGGCTTCATAGCCCTTCATTTCGAATTCGGCGGCCATTTTTATCTAGGTGATAGGCCGTGGAGCTTCGGGGAACCTTTAATCGGATTCGGCGGCCATTTTTATACTAGAAATAGTCTTTGTTACGGCATCATAGCCCATAATTTGGAAATCGGCGGCCATTTTTATTTCTGTTATAGGTCGAGGAGCTTCGGGGACCCTTTAATCGTATTCAGCGGCCATTTTTATCCTAGAAATGGCCTTCGTTACGGATTCAAGGCCATATTTTGGAAATCGGCGGCCATTTTTAGCTCGGGGATAGTTCGTAGAGTTTCGGGGACCCTTTAATCGGATTAGGCGGCCATTTTTATACTAGAAGCGGTCTTCCTTACGGCTTCATAGCCCAAATTTTCGAAATCGGCGACCATATTTAACTCGGTGATAGGTCGTAGAGCTTCGGGGACCCTTTAATCGTATTCAGCGGCCATTTTTATCCTAGAAATGGCCTTCGTTACGGATTCAAGGCCATATTTTGGAAATCGGCGGCCATTTTTAGCTCGTGGATAGTTCGTAGAGTTTCGGGGACCCTTTAATCGGATTAGGCGGCCATTTTTATCCTAGAAGCGGTCTTCGCTACGGCTTCATAGCCCAAATTTTCGAAATCGGCGACCATATTTAACTCGGTGATAGGTCGTAGAGCTTCGGGGACCCTTTAATCGGATTAGGCGGCCATTTTTATCCCAGAAATGGTCTTAGTAACGGCTTCATAGCCCATATTTTGGAAATCGGCGGCCATTTTTAACTCAGGGATAGGTCGTAGAGTTTTGGAGACCCTTTAATAGGATTAGGCGGCCAATTTTATCCTAGAAACGGTCTTGGTTACGGCTTCATAGTCCATATTTTCTAAACCGGTGGCCATTTTTAACTCAGGGATAGGTCGTAGAGTTTCGGGGACCCTTTAATCGGATTAGGCGGCCATTTTTATCCTAGAAACTGTCTTCGGTACGGCTTCATAGCCGATATTTTCGAAATCGGCGGCCATTTTTATCTCGGTTATAGGTTGTGGATCTTCGGGGAACCTTTAATCGGATTCGGCGGCCATTTTAATCCTAGAAATGGTCTTTCTTACGGCTTCATAGCCCATAATTAGGAAATCGGCGGCCATTTTTAGCTCGGGGATAGGTCGAGGAGCTTCGGGGACCCTTTAATCGGATTAGGCGGCCATTTTTATCCTAGAAAAGGTTTTCGTTACGGCTTCACAGCCCATATCTTCGAAATCGGCGGCCATTTTTAACTCGGGGATAGGTCGTAGAGGTTCGGGGAGCGTTTAATTGGATTAGGCGGCCATTTTTATCCTGGAAACTGTCTTCAATATGGCTTTATAGCCCACATTTTCGAAAGCGGCGGTCATTTTTATTTCGGTGATAGGTCGTAGAGCTTCGGGGACCCTTTGATCAGATTCAGGGGCCATTTTTATCCTAGAAATGGTCTTCGTTACCATTTCATAGCCCATATTTTGGAAAGCGGCGGTCATTTTTAGCACGGGGATAGGTCGTAGAGCTTCGGGGACCCTTTAATCGGATTCAGGGGCCATTTTTATCCTAGAAATGGTCTTCGTCACGGCTTCATAGCCCATATTTTCGAAATCGGCGGCCATTTTTAGCTCGGGGATAGTTCGTAGAGCTTCGGGGACCCTTTAATCGGATTAGGCGGCCATTTTATCCTGGAAACGGTCTTGATTACGGCTTCATAGCCCATATTTTCGAAATCGGCGGCCATATTTAACTCGGTGATAGGTCGTAGAGCTTCGGGGACCCTTTAATCGGATTCCGCGGCCATTTTTATCCTAGAAATGGTCTTCCTTAGGGCGTCATAGCCCATATTTTCGAAATCAGCGGCCATTTTTATCTTGTTGATAGGTCGTAGAGCTTCGGGGACCCTTTATTCCGATTCTGCGGCCATTTTCATCCTAGAAACGGTCTTCGGTACAGCTTCATAGCCCATATTTTCAAAATCGGCAGCCATGTTTAACTCGGGGATAGATCGTAGAGCTTCGGGGACCCTTAATTCGGATTCGGCGGCCATTTTTCTCCTATAATCGGCCTTCGTTACAACTTCATAGTCCATATTTTCGAAATCATCGGCCATTTTTAAGTCGGGGATAGGTCGTAGAGCTTAGAGGACCCTTTAATCCGGTTCAGTGGCCATTTTTATCCTAGAAATGGACTTCGGTACAGCTTCATAGCCCATATTTTCGAAATCGGCGGCCATTTTTATTTCGGCGATAGGTCGTAAACCTTCTGGGACCTTTTAATCGGATTCAGCGGCCATTTTTATCCTAGAAACGGTCTTCGGTACGCTTAATAGCCCATATTTTCGAGATGAGCGGCCATTTTATCTCGGTGATAGGTCATAGAGCTTCAGGGACCCTATAATCGGATTCGTCGGCCATTTTTATCCTAGAAATGGTCTTCGTCACGGCTTCATAGCCCATATTTTCGAAATCAGCGGCCATTTTTAAGTCGGGGATAGGTCGTGGAGCTTCGGGGACCCTTTAATCGGATTCAGCGGCCATTTTTAACCTAGAAATGGACTTCAGTACGGCTTCATAGCCCATATTTTCGAAATCGGCGGCCATTTTTATCTCGCTGATAGGTCGTAGAGCTTCGGGGACACTTTAATCAGATTGAGCGGCCATTTTTATCCTAGAAACGGTCTTCGGTACGGCTTCATAGCCCATATTTTCGAAGTCGGCGGCCATTTTTAACTCAGGGATAGGTCGTAGAGCTTCGGGACCCTTTATTCGGATTCAGCGGCAATTTTTATCCTAGAAACGGTCTTCGGTACGGCTTCACAGCCCATATTTTCGAAATCGTTGGTCTTTTTTAACTCGGGGATAGATCGTAGTGTTTCGGGGACCCTTTAATCGGATTCGGCGGCCATTTTTATCCTAGAAACGGTCTTCGGTACGGCTTCATAGCCCATAATTTGGAAATCGGCGGCCATTTTTATTTCTGTTATAGGTCGAGGAGCTTCGGGGACCCTTTAATCGTATTCAGCGGCCATTTTTATCCTAGAAATGGCCTTCGTTACGGATTCAAGGCCATATTTTGGAAATCGGCGGCCATTTTTAGCTCGGGGATAGTTCGTAGAGTTTCGGGGACCCTTTAATCGGATTAGGCGGCCATTTTTATACTAGAAGCGGTCTTCCTTACGGCTTCATAGCCCAAATTTTCGAAATCGGCGACCATATTTAACTCGGTGATAGGTCGTAGAGCTTCGGGGACCCTTTAATCGTATTCAGCGGCCATTTTTATCCTAGAAATGGCCTTCGTTACGGATTCAAGGCCATATTTTGGAAATCGGCGGCCATTTTTAGCTCGTGGATAGTTCGTAGAGTTTCGGGGACCCTTTAATCGGATTAGGCGGCCATTTTTATCCTAGAAGCGGTCTTCGCTACGGCTTCATAGCCCAAATTTTCGAAATCGGCGACCATATTTAACTCGGTGATAGGTCGTAGAGCTTCGGGGACCCTTTAATCGGATTAGGCGGCCATTTTTATCCCAGAAATGGTCTTAGTAACGGCTTCATAGCCCATATTTTGGAAATCGGCGGCCATTTTTAACTCAGGGATAGGTCGTAGAGTTTTGGAGACCCTTTAATAGGATTAGGCGGCCAATTTTATCCTAGAAACGGTCTTGGTTACGGCTTCATAGTCCATATTTTCTAAACCGGTGGCCATTTTTAACTCAGGGATAGGTCGTAGAGTTTCGGGGACCCTTTAATCGGATTAGGCGGCCATTTTTATCCTAGAAACTGTCTTCGGTACGGCTTCATAGCCGATATTTTCGAAATCGGCGGCCATTTTTATCTCGGTTATAGGTTGTGGATCTTCGGGGAACCTTTAATCGGATTCGGCGGCCATTTTAATCCTAGAAATGGTCTTTCTTACGGCTTCATAGCCCATAATTAGGAAATCGGCGGCCATTTTTAGCTCGGGGATAGGTCGAGGAGCTTCGGGGACCCTTTAATCGGATTAGGCGGCCATTTTTATCCTAGAAAAGGTTTTCGTTACGGCTTCACAGCCCATATCTTCGAAATCGGCGGCCATTTTTAACTCGGGGATAGGTCGTAGAGGTTCGGGGAGCGTTTAATTGGATTAGGCGGCCATTTTTATCCTGGAAACTGTCTTCAATATGGCTTTATAGCCCACATTTTCGAAAGCGGCGGTCATTTTTATTTCGGTGATAGGTCGTAGAGCTTCGGGGACCCTTTGATCAGATTCAGGGGCCATTTTTATCCTAGAAATGGTCTTCGTTACCATTTCATAGCCCATATTTTGGAAAGCGGCGGTCATTTTTAGCACGGGGATAGGTCGTAGAGCTTCGGGGACCCTTTAATCGGATTCAGGGGCCATTTTTATCCTAGAAATGGTCTTCGTCACGGCTTCATAGCCCATATTTTCGAAATCGGCGGCCATTTTTAGCTCGGGGATAGTTCGTAGAGCTTCGGGGACCCTTTAATCGGATTAGGCGGCCATTTTATCCTGGAAACGGTCTTGATTACGGCTTCATAGCCCATATTTTCGAAATCGGCGGCCATATTTAACTCGGTGATAGGTCGTAGAGCTTCGGGGACCCTTTAATCGGATTCCGCGGCCATTTTTATCCTAGAAATGGTCTTCCTTAGGGCGTCATAGCCCATATTTTCGAAATCAGCGGCCATTTTTATCTTGTTGATAGGTCGTAGAGCTTCGGGGACCCTTTATTCCGATTCTGCGGCCATTTTCATCCTAGAAACGGTCTTCGGTACAGCTTCATAGCCCATATTTTCAAAATCGGCAGCCATGTTTAACTCGGGGATAGATCGTAGAGCTTCGGGGACCCTTAATTCGGATTCGGCGGCCATTTTTCTCCTATAATCGGCCTTCGTTACAACTTCATAGTCCATATTTTCGAAATCATCGGCCATTTTTAAGTCGGGGATAGGTCGTAGAGCTTAGAGGACCCTTTAATCCGGTTCAGTGGCCATTTTTATCCTAGAAATGGACTTCGGTACAGCTTCATAGCCCATATTTTCGAAATCGGCGGCCATTTTTATTTCGGCGATAGGTCGTAAACCTTCTGGGACCTTTTAATCGGATTCAGCGGCCATTTTTATCCTAGAAACGGTCTTCGGTACGCTTAATAGCCCATATTTTCGAGATGAGCGGCCATTTTATCTCGGTGATAGGTCATAGAGCTTCAGGGACCCTATAATCGGATTCGTCGGCCATTTTTATCCTAGAAATGGTCTTCGTCACGGCTTCATAGCCCATATTTTCGAAATCAGCGGCCATTTTTAAGTCGGGGATAGGTCGTGGAGCTTCGGGGACCCTTTAATCGGATTCAGCGGCCATTTTTAACCTAGAAATGGACTTCAGTACGGCTTCATAGCCCATATTTTCGAAATCGGCGGCCATTTTTATCTCGCTGATAGGTCGTAGAGCTTCGGGGACACTTTAATCAGATTGAGCGGCCATTTTTATCCTAGAAACGGTCTTCGGTACGGCTTCATAGCCCATATTTTCGAAATCGGCGGCCATTTTTAACTCAGGGATAGGTCGTAGAGCTTCGGGACCCTTTATTCGGATTCAGCGGCAATTTTTATCCTAGAAACGGTCTTCGGTACGGCTTCACAGCCCATATTTTCGAAATCGTTGGTCTTTTTTAACTCGGGGATAGATCGTAGTGTTTCGGGGACCCTTTAATCGGATTCGGCGGCCATTTTTATCCTAGAAACGGTCTTCGGTACGGCTTCACAGCCAATATTTTCGAAATCGTTGGTCTTTTTTAACTCGGGGATAGATCGTAGAATTTCGGGGACCCTTTAATCGGATTAGGCGGCCATTTTTATCCTAGAAATGGTCTTCGTTACAACTTCATAGCCCACATTTTCGAAATCGGCGACCATTTTTATCTTGTTGATGAGTCGTAGAGCTTCGGCATACCTGCCAAGTCTCACGCATTTGACCGTCATGTCACGCTCACACGCATATCTGTGCCAGATCTCACGCCTTTTCCTGATTCTCACTCACTGTCACACTCACTCTAGTCTCCCCAGCAGGCAGATCAGCCCTACAGGCTGATGGGGCTATTCCTTGGCTGTGGAGTATATATCTTTAAATTCTTGTCGATGATCTATCCGTATCCCATTTATTACGACTTATAGACCCATGATCTAGCAGTAATCCGTAAGCGCAGCGGCGCTTTCTCCTCCATTTTTAATTGACAACGTAATGTATGGTGTAATGTATGATGAGATAGGTAATGTATGGTATTAGCTATCTAATGTTAACAGTAAGGGTAGTGAGGGAAATGTATGCGAGCGTAGCGAGCGAATTTTTTTGGAAATCTCACGCATTTTTGGGCGGTCTAACTCATTTCTTGAGAAAGTCTCACGCATGCTCTAAGCCTAGCCTTGGCAGGTCTGCTTCGGGGACCTTAATTCGGATTCTGCGGCCATTTTTATCCTAGAAACAGTCTTCGGTACGGCTTCATAGCCCATATTTTCGAAATCGGCGGCCATTTTTATCTCGGTGATAGGTCGTAGAGCTTCAGGGACCCTTTAATCGGATTCAGCGGCCATTTTTATCCAAGAAACGGTCTTCGGTACGGCTTCATAGCCCATATTTTCGAAATCGACGGCCATATTTAACTCGGGGATAGGTAGTAGAGCTTTGGGGACCCTTTAATCGGTTAAGGCGGCCATTTTATCCTAGAAACGGTTTTCGGTACGGCTTCATAGCCCATATTTTCGAAATCGGCGGCCATTTTTAACTCAGGGATAGGTCGTAGAGCTTCGGGGACCCTTTAATCGGATTAGGCGGCCATTTTTATCCTAGAAACGGTCTTGGTCACAACTTCATAGCCCATATTTTCAAAATCAGCGGCCATTTTTAAGTCGGGGATAGGTCGTGGAGCTTAGGGGACCCTTTAATCGGATTCAGCAGCCATTTTTATCCTAGAAATGGTCTTCGTTACGGCTTCATAGCCCATATTTTCGAAATCAGCGGCCATATTTAACTCGGGGATAGGTCATAGAGCTTCGGGGACCCTTTAACCGGATTAGACGGCCATTTTTATCCTAGAAACGGTCTTCGGTACGGCTTCACAGCCCATATTTTCGAAATCGTTGGTCTTTTTTAACTCGGGGATAGATCGTAGTGTTTCGGGGACCCTTTAATCGGATTCGGCGGCCATTTTTATCCTAGAAATGGTCTTCGTTAGGGCTTCATAGCCCATATTTTTGAAATCGGCTGCCATTTTTAACTCGGGGATAGGTCTTCGATCTTCGAGGACCCTTTATTTGTATTCGGCGGCAATTTTTATTTCGGTGATAGGTATTAGAGTTTCAGGGACCCTTTAATCGGATTCGGCAGCCATTTTATCCTAGAAACGGTTTTCGGAACGGCTTCATAGCCCATATTTTCGAAATTGGCGGCCATTTTTATCTCGGTGTTAGGTCGTAGAGCTTCAGGGACCCTTTAATCGGATACGGCGGCCATTTTTATCCTAGAAATGGTCTTCGTTAGGGCTTCATAGCCCATATTTTCGAAATCGGCGGCCATTTTTAACTCAGGGATAGGTCGTAGAGGTTCGGGGACCCTT
Organism: Chondrosia reniformis; assembly: GCA_947172415.1. Taxonomy (NCBI): domain Eukaryota; kingdom Metazoa; phylum Porifera; class Demospongiae; order Chondrillida; family Chondrillidae; genus Chondrosia; species Chondrosia reniformis. The sequence goes on from OX359196.1 coordinate 3,135,412, forward strand.
TAATCGGATTAGGAGGCCAATTTTATCCTAGAAATGGTCTTCGTTACGGCTTCATAGCCCATATTTTCGAAATAAGCGGCCATATTTAAGTCGGGGATAGGTCGTAGAGCTTCGGGGACCCTTTAATCGGATTAGACGGCCATTTTTATCCTAGAAACGGTCTTCGTTACAACTTCATAGCCCATATTTTCGAAATCGGCGGCAATATTTATCTTGTTGACAGGTCGTAGAGCTTCGGGACCCTTTATTCGGATTCAGCTGCAATTTTTATCCTAGAAACGGTCTTCGGTACGGCTTCACAGCCCATATTTTCGAAATCGGTGGTCTTTTTTAACTCGGGGATAGATCGTAGAGTTTCGGGGACCCTTTAATCGGATTCGGCGGCCATTTTTATCTTAGAAACGGTCTTCGTTACGGCTTCATAGTCCATATTTTCGAAATCGGCTGCCATTTTTAACTCGGGGATAGGTCTTCGATCTTCGAGGACCCTTTATTTGTATTCGGCGGCAATTTTTATCTCGGTGATAGGTATTAGAGTTTCGGGGACCCTTTAATCGGATTCGGCGGCCATTTTATCCTAGAAACGGTTTTCGGTACGGCTTCATAGCCCATATTTTCGAAATCGGCGGCCATTTTTATCTCGGTGTTAGGTCGTAGAGCTTCGGGGACCGTTTAATCGGATGAGGCGGCCATTTTTATCCCAGAAACGGTCTTCGTTACACCTTCATAGCCCATATTTTCGAAATCAGCGGCCATTTTTAAGTCGGGGATAGGTCGCAGAGCTTTGGGGACCCTTTAATCGGATTGAGCGGCCATTTTTATCCTAGAAATGGACTTCGGTATGGCTTCATAGCCCATATTTTCGAAATCGGCGGCCATTTTTATCTCGGTGATAGGTCGTAGAGCTTCAGGGACCCTTTAATCGGATTCGGCGGCCATTTTTATCCTAGAAATGGTCTTCGTTACGGCCTGATAGCCCATATTTTCGAAATAGGCGGCCATTTTTATCTCGGTGATAGGTCGTAGAGCTTCAGGGACCCTTTAATCGGATTCAGCGGCCATTTTTATCCAAGAAACGGTCTTTGGTACGGCTTCATAGCCCATATTTTCGAAATCGGCGGCCATATTTAACTCGGGGATAGGTCGTAGAGCTTTGGGGACCCTTTAATCGGTTAAGGCGGCCATTTTATCCTAGAAACGGTCTTCGGTACGGCTTTATAGCCCATATTTTCAAAATCGGCGGCCATTTTTATCTCGGTGTTAGGTCGTAGAGCTTCCGGGACCGTTTAATGGGATGAGGCGGCCATTTTTATCCTAGCAACGGTCTTCGTTACACCTTCATAGCCCATATTTTCGAAATCAGCGGCCATTTTTAAGTCGGGGATAGGTCGCAGAGCTTCGGGGACCCTTTAATCGGATTGAGCGGCCATTTTTATCCTAGAAATGGACTTCGGTATGGCTTCATAGCCCATATTTTCGAAATTGGCGGCCATTTTTATCTCGGTGATAGGTCGTAGGGCTTCGGGTACCCTTTAATCGGATTCAGCGGCCATTTTTATCCTAGAAACGGTCTTCGGTACGGCTTCATAGCCCATATGTTCGAAATCGGCGGCCATTTTTAACTTGGGGACAGTTCGTAAAGCTTCGGAGACCCTTTAATCGATTTTGGTGGCCATTTTTATCCTAGGAACGGACTGGTACAGCTTCATAGCCCATACTTTCAATTTCAGCAGCTATTTTTAACTCCGAGATAGGTCGTAGAGTCTCAGGGACCCTTTAATCTGGTTTGGCGGCCATTTTTATCCTTGAAATGGTCTTCGGTACGGCTTCATAGCCCATATTTTCAAAATCGGTGGCCATTTTTCACTCATAGATAGGTGGTAGAGCTTCGGAGACCCTTAAATGACGTTTGGTGGCTATTTTTATCCTAGGAACGGTCTTCGATATGACTTCATGCCCCATATTTTCGAAATTGGCAGCCATTTTTAATATGTGGATAGGTAGTAGAGCATTGGGACCCTTAAATCGTGTTCGGCGGCCATTTTTATCCTAGGAACGGTCTTTGGTATGGCTTCATGCCCATATTTTCGAAATCGACGGCCATTTTTAACTCGGAGGTAGGTCGTAGAGCTCCAGGGACCCTTAAATTGGGTATGTCATTTATTTTTACCCTCGGAAGAGTCTTTGTTAGAGCTGCATAGACCAAACTTTTACAATTGGCGGCCATTTTTATTTACAGACAGGTCATAGAGCTTCTGGGACCCTTTAATCGAGTACGGCGGCCATTTTTACCATTGGTAAAGTCTTCTGTACGGCTTCATAGCCCAAAGTTTGGAAATTGGTGGCCATTTTTACTCGGAAATAAGTTGTAAAACTTAGGGGACCCTTAAATTCAGGTTTGGCTACACAACTACTACGTACAACTAGTACATACAACTAGTACCACAACTAGTACTACAACTAGGACATACAACTAGTACACACAACTATATAGTACTACTACTAGTACACACAACTATTACATACAACTAGTTAACCATTTTATTATAATACGATAATTTTACAATAATATGACTCTATATAGATAATAGATTTATAGTTGGATAAGTTTATGTCCCAGAATTTGTTACCTCGATGATGTCTGGTACACTTAGCTTTTTGGATTAGTGTCTGGATCCCCTTAGGTATGTCACGGCAGATCGCAGTAGTGACAAATTGAGCATACATCTCATCCAGTAGATTGTAGTTGCGTATGGTTGCTTCTTCTTTTCTGAAATCATGTGTGCTAATCATTTCTAATCGTTTGTACATACAACTAGTACATACAACTACTACATAGAACTAGTGAATACAAATAGTAAATTCAACCAGTACATACAACTAGTACATACAACTAGTATCTAGCACATACAACTAGAACATATATACATTATAGTTCATACAACTATAGTACATATAACTAGTACAAACAACAACTATATATAACTATTACATAAAAAGTACATACATCTAATACATACAACTAGTGCATACAACTAGTAAATACAACTAGTACACACAACTAGTACATAAAACTAGTACATACAAGTAGTAGACACAACTAGTATGCACAACTAGTATATACAACTAGTACATACAACTAGTACATACAACTAGTACATACAACTAGTACATACAACTAGTACATACAACTACTACATACAAGTAGTAGACACAACTAGTACACACAACTACTACATACAACTAGTACATATAACTAGTACATACAACTAGTACATACAACTATTACATATACCTAGTACATACACATATAATCAGTACATATAAATAGTACGCACATTAAACTACAACTAGTACATACAACAAGTACATAACTATTCCATACAAGTAGTGCATACAACTAGTGCTAGTACATACAACTAGCACCTACCTAGTACCTAGTATAACCAGTACTAGCACCTACAAGTAGTAAAAATACTAGTATATACAAATAGTACATACAACTAGAACATATAACTAGTTCAAACAACTACTACATATAACTAGTATATACACATATAGCTAGTACATATAAATAGTACCACAACTAATACATACAACTAGTGCATGAAACCAGTACCAACAACTAGTAAATATAACTAGTAAATATAACTAATAAATATAACTTGTACTGGTACATACAACTAGTAAATATAACTATTAAATATATCTTGTACTAGAACATACTACTAGTCATACACCTAGAACATACAACTAGTACATACAAATGGTACACAACTAGTACCTATAACTAGTACCCAACTACTACATATAACTAGTACATACACCTAATACATACAACTAGTAAATATAAATTGTACAACTAGTTCATACAAATATTACATTCAACTATTACCTACAACTAGTACCTACAACAAGTAACTATAACCAGTGTAAGTACATACAACTAGTTCATACAACTAGTGGCTACAGTTAGTAAATATTACCAGTTCTAGTACATACCACTAGTTAATACTACTAGTACATGGGGGTGCTTATGGTCTAGAGCAAAGACACAAGATTCAAGATCCAGTGGTTATGGGATGTCCATAGTTCTAGCCCAGGCCATGGCAGCAGATTTTCAGTGATTTTTATGGACAAGCACCCCTTGACAACAAACACTGCCCACTGATCGAACAGATTACTGACCAATTTAATGACTGATTTACTGTATGGGGGTTTATATATATGTTGTATGTACTGGTACTGGCCTCCCTGAAAAGTAGTCCACTGGACTACGTGGAGTTCCAGCCTAATAATTCAATTCAATTCAAAATTCAGACATACAACTAGTGCATACAACTGGTACATGCAACTATTTTATATAATTAGTACATGCAACTATTACATTCAACTAGTACATATAACTAGTACCTACAACTAGTTAATATAACTAGTACTTGTACATACAACTAATGCCTACTTAGTATCTAGTATTATTACTACTAGAACTTACAACTAGTACACATAACTAGTACATACACCTAGTACATACAACTAGTATATACAAATAGTACATACAACTAGTACATACAAGTAGTATATACATTCATCTAGGACATAAAACTAGTTCATATAACAAGTACATAACTAGTACATACAATTATGACGTAGAACTAGTTCAAACAATTAGAATATACCACTACTACATACACCTATTACATACAATTATTACATACAAATAGTACATACAACTAGTACACACAACTAGACTATCCAACTATTAACTAGTACATACATCTAGTACATACAAATAGGACATAAGAATTGTACTTAAAACTAATAAATATAACTAGAACATACAACTAGTACAACAACTAGTACATACAATTAGTATAAATAACTAGTACATAAACCTAGTACATACAAGTGGTACATATAAATAGTTCATATACCTGCTATATACAACAAGTACATACAACTAGTACCTACAACCAGTACATATAACTGGAACGCGTACAAAACACTAGTACATACAACTACTACTATCAACAAGTAACAAGTACATACAACTAATACATTGAACTAGTACGCACAACATGTACATACTAGTAGTACATTCAACTAGAACATGCAAGTTGTACATACAATTAGTACATAAAACTAATCCATACAATTAGTACACAGAACTAGTACTTAAAACTAGTTTATATAACTAGTTACATAACATTAGTACATAGTTCAAACAATTAGAACATACAACTAATACCTATAATTAGTAAATATAGCTTGTACTAGTACATACAACTAGTGAATAAAACTGGTACCTACAACTAGTTCATACAACTAGTACATACAACTAGATATTAGCACATACAACTAGTACATACAACTAGTACCTACAACTAGTACATATAACTAGTACACACAGCTAGTACATAGAACTAGTACATATAACTAGTACATACAACAATTACACACAACCAGTACATACAACTAGAACATACAATTAGTACAAACATCTAGTTACTAGTACATACAACTAGTTCATAAAACTAGTACCTACAAGTAGTAAATTTAACTAGTATACTAAAAATACACACAAGTAGAACAAGGAAGAAATATATATAACTACATAAAACTAGTACATACAGCTATTACATACAACCAGTTACTAGTACATACAACTAGTACATACAACTAGTACATATAACTAATACATATAACTAATACATACAACAATTTCACACAATTAGTACATACAAATAGTACATATAGAGAACAATAACAAGTTTCTACAAAAATAGTGAAGATGTAGGGATGGTACAAAAAGCATAGAAACTAGAAAGGGATGTTACACAGTGAAGCATTAGCTATATATGCATGAATCATACAACACCCTTGCTTGTAGGCTTCCCTACATCTTCACTATTTTTGTAGAAAAGTTTTATTGTTCTCTAGTTTCTGTTCTTTGTAATGGAGCATAAGCTAGGAATTTGTTGTATTTTAAACCACTTTGGTTTTGCAATCTTCGACTGATTATGACGTCATTAAAATGGCAAATTAATTGAGGTCTTGACTCTGGAGGCATGAAAACTATCATACCCAATAATAGTGTTATCGCTTTCGCGTTACAACGGGCGAAGAAGATGAAGATGAAGAAGATGAAGAAGATGAAGAAGAAAATGAAAATGGGAGATTTCAAAGTTCGTTCATTTGCCGACGATACACGGTCGCTTGCTTTCAAGGCCAATTTATAGCATGGCTGTTCTATATTTAACTCTACATAGTCTCGTTTCAGCGATGTTCAGCCTAATTCGGAAATTTGCTCCTATACCAATGTATGGGGAAAACGAAACAACCCGCACAATCCCTACATAGAGAGTACTACAGTACTCTTTGATATACAACAAGTATATAAAACTAGTACATAAAACTAGCATTTTAACTAGTAATTACAGCTAATACATAGAAATAGTACATACAACAAGAACATATAACTAGTACAAACAGCAAGTACACACAACTAGTACATATAACTAGAACATGCAACAATATCACACAACTAGTACATACAACTAGTACATATAATTACTTACAACTAGTACATACAACTAGTACATAAAACTAGTTTATACAACTATTACATATAACTAGTACCTGCAACTACTTACTCGTACATACAATTAATACATACAATAAGTACATACAACAAGTACATACAGTTAGTACATACAACTAGAACATACAACTAGTACATACAACTAGTACATACAACTAGTAAATACAATTAGTACATACATCTAGTTACTAGTACATACAACTAGTAAATAAAACTAGTAACTACAACTAGTAAATTTAACTAGTAAACAAAAATACACACAACTAGTACTTACAAGTAGTATATATAACTATGTACAACTAGTACAAACAGCTATTACAAACAACATGTTACTAGGACATACTACTAGTACATACAACTGGTACATACAACTAGTACATATAATTAGTACATACAATTAATAGATACAACTAGTACATATAACTGGTACATATAACTAGTCCATGCAACTACTTACATCCAGCTAGTACATACAACTAGTACATATAACTAGTACATACAGCAATTTCACACAGCTAGTACATAAAACTAGTATATATAACTAGTTACTAGTATATAGAACTAGTACATACAACTAGTACATACAACTAGTACTAACAACCAGTACATATAACTAGTACATATAGCAAGTTCATACAACTTCTTCATATAACTAGAACATACAACAATTTCACACAACTAGTACCTACAACTAGTACGTAAACTTACGTCCAACTAGTACATACACCTAGTACATTCAACTAGTTCATACAACAATAACATCTAACTAGTACCTGCAACTACTTACTAGTATATACAACTAATACATACAATTAGTACATACAACTAGTGCATACAGTTAGTATATATAACTATTACATATATACAACTAGTACATACAACTAGGACACACAAATAGTACATACATCTAGTTACTAGTACATACAACTAGTACATTAAACTAGTAACTACAACTAATAAATTTAACTAGTAAACAAAAAATACACACAACTAGTACTTACAAATAGTATATATAACTACATACAACTAATACATACAGCTATTACAAACAACATGTAACTAGTACATACAACTAGTACAGATAACTAGTACATACAGCTAGTACTTACAACTAGTACTTGCGACTAGTACATATAACTAGTACATATAACTAGTACATACAACAATTTCACACAACTAGTACATACAACTAGTATATATAACTAGTTACTAGTATATAGAACTAGTACACACAACTAGTACATACAACTAGTACTAACAACCAGTAAATATAACTAGTACATATAGCAAGTTCATACAACTTCTTCATATAACTAGAACATACAACAATTTCACACAACTAGTACATACAACTGGTACATTCAACTAGTTCATACAACAATAACATCTAAAAAGTACCTGCAACTACTTACTAGTACATATAACTAATACATACAATTAGTACACACAACTAGTGCATACAGTTAGTATACATAACTATTACATACAACTAGTACATACAACTAGGACATACAAATAGTACACATATCTAGTTACTAGTACATACAACTAGTACATAAAACTAGTAACTACAACTAGTAAATTTAACTAGTAAACAAAAAATACACAAAACTAGTACATACAAGTAGTATATATAACTATGTACAACTAGTACAAACAGCTATTACAAACAACATGTTACTAGTACATACAACTAGTACATACAACTGGTACATACAACTAGTACATATAATTAGTACATACAATTAATAGATACAACTAGTACATATAACTAGTACATACAATAATTTCACAAACTAGTACATTAAAGTAGTACACATAATAATTACTGGTACATACAATAATTTCACAAACTAGTACATTAAAGTAGTACACATAATAATTACTGGTACATACTACTAGGACATACAACTGGTACATACAACTAGTACATATAATTACTTCCAACTTGTACATACACCTAGTACATACAACTAGTTCATACAACTATAATCATCTAACCAGCACCTGCAACTACTTACTAGTACATACAACTAATACCTACAATTAGTACATACAACTAGTACATACAGTTAGTATATATAACTACATACAACTAGTAGATACAGCTATTACAAACAACTTGTTACTAGTACATACTACTAGTACACACAGCTAGTGCATACAACTAGTACATATAACTAGTACATATAACTAGTACAAGCAACAATTTCACACACCTACTACATACAACTAGTACATATAACTACTGCCTAGTATATAGAACTAGGACATACAACTAGTGCATTCAACTAGGACATATAATTAGTACATACAGCTAGTTACTAGTACATACAACTAGTACATTAAACTAGTAACTACAACTAATAAATTTAACTAGTAAACAAAAATACACACAACTAGTACTTACAAATAGTATATATAACTACATACAACTAATACATACAGCTATTACAAACAACATGTAACTAGTACATACAACTAGTACATATAACTAGAACATACAGCTAGTACTTACAACTAGTACTTGCGACTAGTACATATAACTAGTACATATAACTAGTACATACAACAATTTCACACAACTAGTACATACAACTAGTATATATAACTAGTTACTAGTATATAGAACTAGTACACACAACTAGTACATACAACTAGTACTAACAACCAGTAAATATAACTAGTACATATAGCAAGTTCATACAACTTCTTCATATAACTAGAACATACAACAATTTCACACAACTAGTACATACAACTGGTACATTCAACTAGTTCATACAACAATAACATCTAAAAAGTACCTGCAACTACTTACTAGTACATATAACTAATACATACAATTAGTACATACAACTAGGGCATACAGTTAGTATACATAACTATTACATACAACTAGTACATACAACTAGGACATACAAATAGTACACATATCTAGTTACTAGTACATAAAACTAGTAACTACAACTAGTAAATTTAACTAGTAAACACAAAATACACAAAACTAGTACATACAAGTAGTATATATAACTATGTACAACTAGTACAAACAGCTATTACAAACAACATGTTACTAGTACATACAACTAGTACATACAACTGGTACATACAACTAGTACATATAATTAGTACATACAATTAATAGATACAACTAGTACATATAACTAGTACATACAATAATTTCACAAACTAGTACATTAAAGTAGTACACATAATAATTACTGGTACATACTACTAGGGCATACAACTGGTACATACAACTAGTACATATAATTACTTCCAACTTGTACATACACCTAGTACATACAACTAGTTCATACAACAATAATCATTTAACTAGTACCTGCATATTCTTACTAGTACATACAACTAATACCTACAATTAGTACACACAACTAGTACATACAGTTAGTATATATAACTACATACAACTAGTAGATACAGCTATTACAAACAACTTCTTACTAGTACAGACTACTAGTACATACAGCCAGTACTTACAACTAGTACATACAACTAGTACATAAAGCTAGTACATACAACAATTTCACACCACTAGTACATACAACTAGTACATATAACTAGTTACTAGTATATAGAACTAGGACATAAAACTATATAGGGCATTCAACTAGTACATACAACTAGTATTAACAACCAGTACATATAACTAGTACATACAGCAAGTTCATACAAATTGTTTATATAACTAGAACATACAACAATTTCACACAACTAGTACATACAACTAGGACATACAATTAGTACATACATCTAGTTACTAGTACACACAACTAGTACATAAAACTAGTAACTACCACTAGTATATTTAACTAGTTACTAGTATATAGAACTAGGACATAAAACTATATAGGGCATTCAATTAGTACATACAACTAGTATTAACAACCAGTACATATAACTAGTACATACAGCAAGTTCATACAAATTGTTTATATAACTAGAACATACAACAATTTCACACAACTAGTACATACAACTAGGACATACAATTAGTACATACATCTAGTTACTAGTACACACAACTAGTACATAAAACTAGTAACTACCACTAGTATATTTAACTAGTAAACAAAAAATACATACAACTATAACACACAAGTAGTATATATAACTATGTACAGCTAGTACATACAGCTATTACAAACAACATGTTACTAGTACATAATACTAGTACATACAACTGGTACATACAACTAGTACATATAATTAGTACATACAATTAATAGATACAACTAGTACATATAACTGGTGCATATAACTAGTACATACAATAATTTCACAAAACTAGTACATAAAACTAGTACATATAATGATTACTAGTATATAGAACGAGGACATACTACTAGTGCATAAAACTAGTAACTACAACTAGTAAATTTAACTAGTATACAAACAACTTGTTACTGGTTCATCCTACTAGTACATACAACTGGTACATACAACTAGTACATATAATTACTTCCAACTTGTCCATACACCTAGTACATACAACTAGTTCATACAACTATAATCATCTAACCAGTACCTGCAACTACTTACTAGTACATACAACTAATACCTACAATTAGTACATACAACTAGTACATACAGTTAGTATATATAGCCAGTACATACAACTAGTACATACAGCTAGTATATACAACTAGTACATAAAACTAGTAACTACCACTAGTATATTTAACTAGTAACCAAAAAATACATACAACTATAACACACAAGTAGTATATATAACTATGTACAACTAGTACATACAGCTATTACAAACAACATGTAACTAGTACATACAACTACTACATATAACTAGAACATACAGCTAGTACTTACAACTAGTACCTGCGACTAGTACATATAACTAGCACATATAACTAGTACATACAACAATTTCACACAACTAGTACATACAACTAGTATATATAACTAGTTACTAGTATATAGAACTAGTACACACAACTAGTACATACAACTAGTACTAACAACCAGTAAATATAACTAGTACATATAGCAAGTTCATACAACTTCTTCATATAACTAGAACATACAACAATTTCACACAACTAGTACATACAACTGGTACATTCAACTAGTTCATACAACAATAACATCTAAAAAGTACCTGCAACTACTTACTAGTACATACAACTAATACATACAATTAGTACATACAACTAGTGCATACAGTTAGTATACATAACTATTACATACAACTAGTACATACAACTAGGACATACAAATAGTACACATATCTAGTTACTAGTACATACAACTAGCACATAAAACTAGTAACTACAACTAGTAAATTTAACTAGTAAACAAAAAATACACAAAACTAGTACATACAAGTAGTATGTATAACTATGTACAACTAGTACAAACAGCTATGACAAACAACATGTTACTAGTACATACAACTAGTACATACAACTGGTATATACAACTAGTACATATAATTAGTACATACAATTAATAGATACAACTAGTACATATAACTAGTACATGCAATAATTTCACAAACTAGTACATTAAAGTAGTACATATAATAATTACTGGTACATACTACTAGGACATACAACTGGTGCATACAACTAGTACATATAATTATTTCCAACTTGTACATACACCTAGTACATACAACTAGTTCATACAACTATAATCATTTAACTAGTACCTGCAACTACTTACTAGTACATACAACTAATACCTACAATTAGTACACACAACTAGTACATACAGTTAGTATATATAACTACATACAACTAGTAGATACAGCTATTACAAACAACTCAACTTCAAGGACATACTACTAGTGCATAAAACTAGTAACTACAACTAGTAAATTTAACTAGTATACAAACAACTTGTTACTGGTTCATCCTACTAGTACATACAACTGGTACATACAACTAGTACATATAATTACTTCCAACTTGTACATACACCTAGTACATACAACTAGTTCATACAACTATAATCATCTAACCAGTACCTGCAACTACTTACTAGTACATACAACTAATATCTACAATTAGTACATACAACTAGTACATACAGTTAGTATATATAGCCAGTACATACAACTAGTACATACAGCTAGTATATACAACTAGTACATATAACTAGTACATAAACTACTATATACAACAATTTCACACAACTAGTACATACAACTAGTAACTATAACTAGTTACTAGTATATAGAACTAGGACATAAAACTAGTGCATTCAACTAGTACATACAATTAATACATACATCTAGTAACCAGGACATACAACTAGGACATAAAACTAGTAACTACAAGTAAATTTAACTGGTATACAAAAAATACACACAACTAGAACATACAAGTAGTATATATAACTACATACAACTAGTACATACAGGTATTACAAACAACTTGTTACTAGTACACACTACTAGTACATACAGCTAGTACTTACAACTAGAACATATAACTAGTACATAAAACTAGTACATACAACAATTTCACACAACTAGTACATATAACTAGTTACTAGTATATAGAACTAGGACATAAAACTAGTGCATTCAACTAGTACATACAGCTATTACAAACAACATGTTACTAGTACATAATACTAGTACATACAACTGGTACATACAACTAGTACATATAATTAGTACATACAATTAATAGATACAACTAGTACATATAACTGGTGCATATAACTAGTACATACAATAATTTTACAAAACTAGTACATAAAACTAGTACATATAATGATTACTAGTATATAGAACTAGGACATAATACTAGTGCATAAAGCTAGTAACTACAACTATTAAATTTAACTAGTATACAAACAACTTGTTACTAGTTCATCCTACTAGTACATACAACTGGTACATACAACTAGTACATATAATTAATTCCAACTTGTACATACACCTAGTACATACAAATAGTTCATACAACTATAATCATCTAACCAGTACCTGCAACTACTTACTAGTACATACAACTAATACCTACAATTAGTACATACAACTAGTACATACAGTTAGTATATATAGCCAGTACATACAACTAGTACATACAGCTAGTATATACAACTAGTACATATAACTAGTACATAAACTACTACATACAACAATTTCACACAACTAGTACATACAACTAGTAACTATAACTAGTTACTAGTATATAGAACTAGGACATAAAACTAGTGCATTCAACTAGTACATACAATTAATACATACATCTAGTAACCAGGACATACAACTAGGACATAAAACTAGTAACTACAAGTAAATTTAACTGGTATACAAAAAATACACACAACTAGAACATACAAGTAGTATATATAACTACATACAACTAGTACATACAGCTATTACAAACAACTTGTTACTAGTACACACTACTAGTACATACAGCTAGTACTTACAACTAGAACATATAACTAGTACATAAAACTAGTACATAAAACAATTTCACACAACTAGTACATATAACTAGTTACTAGTATACAGAACTAGGACATAAAACTAGTACATATAATGATTACTAGTATATAGAACGAGGACATACTACTAGTGCATAAAACTAGTAACTACAACTAGTAAATTTAACTAGTATACAAACAACTTGTTACTGGTTCATCCTACTAGTACATACAACTGGTACATACAACTAGTACATATAATTACTTCCAACTTGTACATACACCTAGTACATACAACTAGTTCATACAACTATAATCATCTAACCAGTACCTGCAACTACTTACTAGTACATACAACTAATACCTACAATTAGTACATACAACTAGTACATACAGTTAGTATATATAGCCAGTACATACAACTAGTACATACAGCTAGTATATACAACTAGTACATATAACTAGTACATAAACTACAACATACAACAATTTCACACAACTAGTACATACAACTAGTAACTATAACTAGTTACTAGTATATAGAACTAGGACATAAAACTAGTGCATTCAACTAGTACATACAATTTGTACATACAACTAGTAACTAGGACATACAACTAGTACATAGAACTAGTAACTACAACTAGTAAATTAACTTGTATACAAACAAGTATTTCGAGTTTAAAAACTCGTGGGGCTCCCGCCCCCCGAATTAACTCGAACTACTTGGCCGTATCGTTGAGATTTAATATATATAGTAAATATAACTAGTACTAGTAAATAAAACTAGTTCATGCAACTAGTACATCAAAATACTACACACCACTAATACATACAACTAGTACACACTACTAGTACAAACAACTAGGACATAAAACTAGTACATCCACCTACTACATATGACTAGTACATACACATATACCTAGAAATTATAAATAGTGCATACAACTAGTAGAGATAACTAGTACACAAGCATATAACTAGTACATACACATATAACTGATGCTTATAAATAGTACATACACATTGTACATGCACCTAGTACATGCAATTAGTACATAAACTAGAAACTAGTATAAACAAGTAGCTCATAGAACGAGTACATAATACTAGAACGTACAACTTGTAAATACAAGTAGTACATAGCTACTACATACAAGTAAAAGCAACTAGGGCATATAACTAGTACATTCACCTACTACATATAACTAGTACATACACATATATCCAATTAATATAAATAGTACGTGCAACTAGTACATACACCTAGTTCATAAAACTAGTACATACAATTAGTACATACAACAAGTACCTTCCTAGTACCAAGTATAACTAGTACAAGAACCTACAACTAGTACATTCAACTAGTACATTCAACTAGAATATACAACTAGTTTATACATACAACTGGGACATATAACTAGTATATACACACACCTACTACATATAACTAATACATAAAAATATAACTAGTACATATAAATAATACAAACAGGGGGACCCTTTAATAAAGTTCGGCAGCCCCCTCTATTGTTTTCATAACACGATTTATGTATTTCTTCATGATACGGATATATACATATATATATATATATATATATGTATATATAAGTATATATATAATACGAGTTCATAGGCAACTATTATAACACATTTTATACGTCGATAGATGTATAATATGAGTTCAAACGCAACTATTGTAACACTTAATTTATACGTCAATACATCGATTTTGCAAATGGTGGCGTTCAGGTAGCTTTAGTTAACGAAGCTTTTCTGTCGCTATTCATTATTTTTAGGACACTTAAGCGTCCTCAATCGTTAGGATTAAGAGTAATATGTCAAAGCCCAATGATGCGGCCAAGTAGTTCGAGTAAATTCGGGGGGCAGCAGCCCGAGTTTTTAAACTCGAATTACTTGGCTACAGATTCATAGCCTATATGTTTGAAATCGGCAGCCATTTTAACTCGGAGATAAGTCGTAGATCTTTGGGGACACTTTTATCGAGTTCGGTGGCCTATTTTATCCTAGGAACGGTCTTTGGTACGCTTTCAGAGCCCATATTTTCGAAATTTGTAGATTTTAACTCAGAGATATATACAACTAATACATACAACTAGGTTATAACCAGTACATACAACTAGTACATAAAATTAGTTCATACAATTAGAACATACAACTATTACATACAACTAGTACATACAACTATAACATTCAACTAGTACAGACAACTTGTACGTACAACTAGTAAATATAACCAGTGCTAGTATGTACAACTAGTATATACAACTAGTGCCTACAGTTAGTATATATTACCTTTACTTGTACATTCCACTAGTTAATCCTACTAGTACACACAACTATTATATACAACTAGTACATAACTAGTACATACAACTGGTACATACAACTATTATATACATTTGACTAGTACATATAAGTAGTACCTACAAATATTTAATATAACTAGTACTTGTACATTCACTAATACCTACTTAATATCTGGTATTACTAGTACTAGAAACCTACAACTAGTACATACAACAAGTACATACACCTAGTATATAACTAGTCCATACAGGTGTTACATACAACTAGTCTATACAATTAGAACATACAACTACTACATACAACTAGTACATACAACTAGTACATACAATTAGTACCTACAACTATAACATTCAATAAGTCCATGAAACTAGTACCTACAACTAGTAAATATAACTAGTGCTAGTACATACAACTAGCACCTACCTAGTACCTAGTATAACTAGTACTATAACCTACAAGTAGTACATATACTAGTATATACAAATAGTACACACAACTAGACCATATAAATAGTACATACCATATTATATATAACTAGTACATACCACTAGTTCATACAACTACCACATACAACTAGTACCTATGACTATAACATACACATTTACCTAGTACATATATATAGTCTATACAACTAGTACATTAAACTAGAACTCCCACTATGACGATTAATTATTTCACACAATTAGTACATACATCTAGTACATACAACTAGTCCATACAATTAGTGCTACAACCAGTTCAAACAACTAGTAAATATAACTTTTAAATATAACTAATATATATAACTTGTACTAGAACATACAACTAGTACACACAACTAGTTACTAGTACGTAAAACTAGTACATACAACTAGAACATATAACTAGTACATGCGGCTTGTACATACAACTAGTACATGCAACTAGTCTATATAACTACTTACAAATAGTCCATACAGCTAGTACTTCCAACTAGTAAATACAGATTATTACTAAATCATACACCTGGTACATACAACTTGTATATACATCTAGTTCCTATAACTAGTGCATGCAATTAATTACTACTTCATAAAACTACTACATACAATTATTACATATACCTAGTACATACATCTAGTACATACAACTAGTGCATACAAGTAGTACATTCAACTAGTACATACATCTACTTACTAATACATACAACTAGTACATGCCACGAGTACATAAAACTATTAAGTACAACTAGTAAATATGAAAAGTACACACAACTAGTACATTCAAGTACTTAATATAACTACATGCAACTAGTTCAAACAACTAGAACATACAACTAGTATATACTGATAGTTACTAGAACACAAAACTAGTACATGCAACTTCTACATGCAACTAGGGAATAAAACTAGTACATACAACTAGTACATACAATAAGTACATACAACTAGTACATATAACTAGTACATGCAACCACTAGCTAGTACATACAACTAGTACATACACCTATTACATACAACTAGTATATATAACTTGTACCTAAAACACTTACACACAACTAGTTCATACAACTAGTAAAAACAGATTGTTAATAGTACATACAATTAGTACATACAACTAGTACATAAAGCTAGTAGATACAACTAGTACATATAACTAGTACATACAACTACTAACTAGAACATATATACAACTAATGCATGTAACTAGTACATACAACAAGTATATACATAAAACTAGTACCTACAACTAATCCATACAACTAGTACATTCAACTAGCTGCTAGTACATACAACTACTACATAAAACTAATGCATATAACTAGTAGATACAGCTACTTGCTAGTTCAAACAACTAGGGCATACAACTAGTACATTCAAGTAGCTACTGGTGCATACAACTAGTTCATAACACTAGTACATATAACTAGTAGTTACAACTACTTACTAGTACATACAACTTCAACATTCAACTAGTACATATAACTAGTAAATTCAACTATTGCAAACAACTAGTATTTACAACTAGTATATTCAACAAGTACATACAATTGGAACCTACAATTAGTACATACAACCCGTTTATACAACTTTATAGTTCTTACAACTAGTATTACTACTAGGACATAGAACTAGTACATATAACCAGTACATATAACTTGTTCGTACAAGTAGTACATACAACTAGTTACTTCTACATACAACTAGTACATACAACTAGAAAATACAACTAGTACCTAAAACTAGTACATACAGCTAGTACATACAACTAGTACATATAACTAGTACATACAACTAGTACATATAACTAGTAACTAGAACATGCAACTAGTACATTCAACTAGGACATACAACTAGTAGCTAGGACATACAGCTAGTACATATAACTAGTGCACACACCTATTTCACACAAGGAGTACATAAAAGTTATACATAGAACTAGTACATACAATTAGTACATACAACTAGTTACTAGTACATCCAACTAGGACATACAACTAGTACAAACAACTAGTACTTATAACTAGTACAAACAGCTAGTACATACAACGAGTACAAATAACTAGTGCATAAAACAATTTCACACAACTAGTACATAGAACTAGTAAATATAAGTACATACAATTAGTATTTACAACTAGTACATAAACACAGATTGTTACAAGTACATACACCTTGTACATACAACTAGTTCATAAAACTATAACATACAAATAGTACATACACCTAGTACATATAAGTACATTCAACTAGTATATATAACTAGTACATACAATTAGTAAACACAGATTGTTACTAGTACATACAACTAGTACATATAATTAGTACATGCAACTACCAACTAGAACATCTATACAACTAGTATATACGACTAGTACATTTTACAAGTAACTATAGCTAGTAAATATAACTGGTACATCCAACTACTTACTAGTACATACAACTAATACATACAATTAGAACAAAAACTACTATATATACCTATTAGTTACAACAATTACACAGAACCAGGACTTACAACTAGTACATATAACTACATACAACTAGTTCTAACAACTAATACATAAACTAGTAAAAACAAGTATTTCGAGTTTAAAAACTCGTGGGGCTGCCGCCCCCCAAATTAACTCAAACTACTTGGCCGCATCATTGGGATTTAATATATATATTTGTAATACTAACGATTGAGGACGCTTAAGTGTCCTGAACTTTTTAAATAATGATGGAAAAGCTTCGTTAACTAAAGCTTCCTGAACGCCGCCATTTGCAATATCGATGTATTGCCAACAACTAGTACATTCAGATAGTACATAAAACTAGTACATACAACTATTTACTAGTAGACACAACAATCACACACAACTAGTACACAACTAGTCCATATACTTACAAACAAATATTCCATACAGCTAGTATTTACAACTAGTAAATACAGAAAGTTACTAATTCATACACCTAGTACACACAAGTAGTACATACAACTGGTACATATAACTAGTGCATGCAACTAATTACTAGTACATACAAACACCACAAACAATCAGCTCTTACAACTAGTACATACAACTAGTACCTCCAACTAGTTCTTATAACTAGTGCATACAACTACTTACTAGAACACATATACAACTAGTACATACAACTAGTACATAAAAGTAGTACATACAACTAGTAATTACAACTAATAAATATAACTAGTACGTACAACAATTACACGCAACTAGAACATGAAACTAGTAAATAGAACTAGAACATACAACTTGTACATGCAACTAGTACATACAACTATTTACTAGTACGTACAATTAGTACATACAACTAGTACATATAACTACTACATACAGCTAGTACATAAAACTAATACATGTTACTAATAGATACAAAAATTACACACAACTAGTACAACTATTACATATACCAACAAACAAATATTCCATACAGCTAGAACTTAAAACTAGTAAATACAGATTGTTACTAATTCATACACCTAGTACATACAACTAGTACATACAACTAGTACATACAATTAGTTCTTACAACTATTACATATTACTAGTAAATACATCTAGTTCATAAAACTTTATACCACTAGTACATAAAATTAGTACATACAATTAGTAAATACAAGTAGTACATTCAACTAGTTACTTCTACAACAACTAGTACCAACAACAATTGCACACAATTAGTAAATACAATTAATACATATAACTAGTGCATACAACAAGTATATACAACTAGTATCTAGTACATAAAACTAGTATATAAAGCTAGTACATAAAACTAGTACATACAGCTAGAACTTACATCTAGTTACTAGTAAATACAACTAGTTCTAGTTACTAGTACATAAAACTATTAAACAACAATAGTACATATAACTAGTACATGCAACAACTTACTAGTACATACAACGAGTACATACAATTAGTACATACATATAGTACACACAGCTAGTACTTACATCTAGTTACTAGTACATACAACTAGTATATACAACTAGTACATATAAATAGTACATACAACAATTACACATAACTAGTACCTATATAAAATTAGTCCATATAACTATAAACAAACAACTTGTATATACAACCAGTACATTCACCTAGTACATACAACTGGGACATATAACTAGTGCGTGCAACAACTCACTAGTAGATACAACTAGTAAATACAATTAGTACATACAAATAGTTTATATAACAAGTGCATACAACAATTACACAAACCTACTACATACAACTAGAACATATCTCAACTTACAACTAGTACATACAACTAGTACATACAACTATTACACAAAAATAGTACACACAACTAGTACATATAACTAGTACATGCAACTACTTATATACTAGTAAATACAATTAAAACTTACAACTAGTAACTACAACTACTAAATATAACTAGTACATACAACAATTACACACAACTAGTACATACAACTAGTACATACAACTAGTGCATACAATTAGTACATATAACTGGTGCAGGCAACTACTTATTAGTAAAAACAACTAGTAGAGACAATTAGTACATACAACTACTACATACAGTTAGTACATACAATGAGCACATATAACTAGTATATACAGCTAGTACATACATCTAGTTACTAGTACATACAACTAGTACACACAGCTAGTACATACATCTAGTTACTGGTACATACAACTAGTACATACAACTAATACATACAACTGGTACATATAACTAGTACATGCAACTACTTACTAGTACATAACAACTAGTACATGCAACTAGTACATGCAACTAGTACATATAACTACTACATACAACTACTTACTAGTACATACAACTATTATATACAATGAGCACATCTAACTAGTACATACAGCTAGTACATACATCTAGTTACTAGTACATACAACTAGTACATACAATAAGTACATTCAACCAGTTACTACTACAACAACTAGTACCAACAACAATTGCACACAATTAATAAATACAATTAATACATATAACTAGTGCATACAACAAGTATATACAACTAGTATCTAGTACATAAAACTAGTATATAAAGCCAGTACATAAAACTAGTACATACAGCTAGAACTTACATCTAGTTACTAGTAAATACAACTAGTGTATACAACTAGTACATATAAATAGTACATACAACAATTACACATAACTAGTACCTATATAAAATTAGTCCATATAACTATAAACAAACAACTTGTATATACAACCAGTACATTCATCTAGTACATACAACTGGGACATATAACAAGTACGTGCAACAACTCACTAGTAGATACAACTAGTACATAAAATTAGTACATACAAATAGTTTATATAACAAGTGCATACAACAATTACACAAACCTACTACATACAACTAGAACATATCTCAACTTACAACTAGTACATACAACTAGTACATACAACTATTACACAAAAATAGTACACACAACTAGTACATATAACTAGTACATGCAACTACTTATATACTAGTAAATACAATTAAAACTTACAACTAGTAACTACAACTACTAAATATAACTAGTACATACAACAATTACACACAACTAGTACATACAACTAGTACATACAACTAGTGCATACAATTAGTACATATAACTGGTGCAGGCAACTACTTATTAGTAAAAACAACTAGTAGAGACAATTAGTACATACAACTACTACATACAGTTAGTACATACAATGAGCACATATAACTAGTATATACAGCTAGTACATACATCTAGTTACTAGTACATACAACTAGTACATACAGCTGGTACATACATCTCGTTACTGGTACATACAACTAGTACATACAACTAGTACATACAACTGGTACATATAACTAGTACATGCAACTACTTACTAGTACATAACAACTAGTACATGCAACTAGTACATACAACTAGTACATATAACTAGTACATGCAACTACAAACTAGAACATCTATACAACTAGTACATACGACTAGTACATTTAACTAGTAACTCCAACTAGTAAATATAACTAGTACATATACAAATTTTTCACAACTAGTACATACAACTAGTACATATAACTAGAACATGCAACTACTTACTAGTACATACAACTAATATATACAATGAGCACATATAACTAGTACATACAGCTAGTACATACATCTAGTTACTAGTACAAACAACTAGTACATACAACTAGTACATACAACTGGTACATATAACTAGTACATGCAACTACTTCCTAGTACATACCACTAGTACATAAAATTATTATATAAAACTAGTACATATAACTAGTACATAACACAATTACATACAATTTGTACATACAACTAGTAAACACAGATTGTTACTAGTACATACAACAAGGATAGGTTTGGTGTTGTTGAAGAATGAGCGCCATCAGTGGTCCTGTTAACTGTTGCGAACTGTCAAACACCAAGTTTGCGGACTTGGTGGGGTTGGGAATACCAAGGCCACCCAGTCTAGTGGGAAGTGCTAACAGGTCTCTCTCTTGTTCCGTGAAGGCACTTCTACTTGTGAGAGCTGGTAAGCATTTGTAGCACATGGCATTCTCAAGAGGCTGAAAGAGGTCATGATGTTGGGGATCATTCTCGACAAGTACGTCCACTTACTGGAGAGGCCATGTGTCATAGCAGCGTATGCTGCATGCGGCTGGCTTCTGGCAAGAGCTGCCAACCGCTCCACTTCTCTTACCCACTCCTGAACCTTGCCTGTCACATATGTCTCCACAAAGGTCTGAGACCCCAGTGCAGCCCCTAGATGTTTCTGCCCTTCTCTGGTAATCTGCACATCAAGTGCCTTGAAACAGTTCAGCAGCCCGGGCTGTATGTTCCTCCTTGACAAAGAGCCATGACTTTGAGGCATTCGCATGATAACCGAAGTCTGGTCAAATCTCCTCCTTTATCCCACCAATGTTTAAGCTGATGGAGTTGGCCACCGGCAGAGGCATCATCAGCGAACCAAACTTGTTTTACCTGACTCAACTTGTCCAGTTTGTGGATGAGAGGTATAGTGGCAATGGCACACATTGCTATTGCCAGGGGATCACCCTGAGTCGTACCCTCTCTGGAGTAAATAACTTCTCCGTCAACAAAGAGCTGGGCATCAGCACGGTATGTATTCACTTTTGCAAGGGCAATTGACGGGCAGAGACGCAAGACGTTCTGAAGGGCAACTTGTCTGTTCAGGGAGTTGAAGGCGTTCATTGCATCTACCAGCAGTACTGCTCCGATGTTGGCATCTTGGACTTGTGGGCCTGCAGCAGCCAACACTGCTTTGGCAATAATCCTTCTGACCACTTCACCCATCCCTACTGGTCTAATCCCAGGACATTTGTCTAGGGCCACTAGTCTACAGGCAGTGAAGGCATCCAGGCCGATGGGATCCACAAATTGCTGGCAGATGTGACGTACTACCATAGTCACTGCTTCACGCAGGTCCACCGACTCCTTTCTAATTGATGACAGAAGGCGCCTCCCACCAGCAGCATCCATTCCTGATGGCCCTGCAGCCCCATTTGTTCTTAGGGCAATATGATGTATTAGAAGGCCATTAATCTGTTCATATAGGATAGGATGGGGAGTCTCTTGGTGGAATATTCTTCATTTATAACTACAGACATCTTGAGGGATTGGGCTTCCGGATGCTTTTCCATCAATACCTCCCGAACAGTCCTACTTTCACCAGCACCACCTGGGACACAACTGTCTAGGCTCAGTCTCCCTCCTCTGCTGTGATCTCTCAGAAGTCGAATGGCCACTCGAATATTGCTCATGAACATGAGGTTGGCAAAGGAACCTGTGCTTCGGACTTTTCTCTGGAGAGGGAGTTGGTTCTGGATAGTGCACCCTTCATGAAGGGCATCAATATCTCCATTTTCCACGATGTCACTCTGCACTCTAGGCATATAGAATGCTCCTTTGTTTTGGCAGATCTATGTGGCTTCTGAAGTAGTAAGGCGGTCATTGTCATCACACACTTAAGGGCAATTTGTTCCAGCGGAGAATTCTGGGTATAGGCATGGTATAGGTGACCCATTCTGAAACGAAAGCTTTACCCACCTCACCCGAGGGAACCTTAAAAAGGTTTCCACGCCAATGGACAGTTTATGCGTAGGCATGATTTATCACTTCTGTTAATGCGGCTCCATCTACCTCACCCCATTTGAAGTTTGGCTCCTGGACTGCTGTAAATGATGGCAGGATGTTCGATGAGTCCTGGATATCCTCAACATATTCAAGGTTCTGGCCATCCAGGGTTGCTCCTGGGGTATCCTGGGTATCTGGTACGGCCAATATACTGACAGGAACAGAGTCGGTTGGGTTGTGTTCTTCTTGAACAGCCGTACTGTCTGATCCATCACCATTTGCACCTTGATGGACGTCAATGTTGCAGCAACGTCCTCTTCTTATTGGGAGACAATCAGAGCAGCGATTCCTTGATCAAGGAAAGGAACAATTTAGACATCTGCCGCTACCATTGCACCGGCAGCAGATTGGTATTCTTCTCGAAATCTCAGTGCGATTCTCAATCAATCACTCAATCAAAACACGAGGTGTCGCCATATATTTTTCACATATTATGCATGCAACTAGTATATACAACTAGTAAATACAGATTCTCACTAGTACATACACCTAGTACATACAACTAGTACATACAACCAGTCTATATAACTAGTTTATGCAACTACTTTCTAATACATACAACTAGTGCATGCAACTAGTAAATACAACAAGTACATACAACTAGTACATACAACCAGAGCATACAACTAGTACATACATCTGGTACAACAACTAGGGCATAGAATTAGTACATATAACCAGTACGTATAACTAATCCTTATAACTACTACACATAACTAGTACATACAACTATAACATATAACTAGTACATACATATATAACTAGTACATATATATAGTACATAAAACTAGAACATACTACTAGTACACACAACTGATATATACATAAAACTAGTATATATACATAAAATTGTTACATGAAAAACTAGTGCATACAATTAGTACATACAATTAGAACATGCAACCACTACTTACAATTGAGTACATACAACTACAACCTCCACCTAGTGAATATAAGAAGATCTAGTACATACAACTAGAACATACAACTAGTATTGTGTACTTACAACTAGTACATACAACTATGTAATACATTCAAATAGTACTTTCCATTAGTACATACAACTAGTACAAACAATTTATATATACAATTAGTACATAAAATTAGTAAATACCACAAATACATACTACTAGTATAAACAACTAGTACATGCAACTAGCGAACGCTATTAGTACATACAACTAGTACTACAACTGGGGCATAAAACTAGTACATATAACCCTACATATAACTAGTCCATATAACTGGTAAATAACTAGTACATACAACTAGTTCATACGACTAGTACATAGATCTAGTACATATAACCAGTACATATAACTAGTCCATTTAACTAGTACACATAACTAGTACATACAACTATTACATACAACTAGTACATACGACTGATTCATACAACTAGTACATACAACATGTACATAGAACTAGTACATAGAACTAGTACATATACTTTAGAAACAAAGCCTTAATGGAGAACCTTGTTACTTCTTGCCTTAGTTCACTAAGGCAAGGAGTATCTGGCTTGGACAACCCTCAGTCAGTTATGTTTTCCTTTCTTTGGGTTTTTAGCCAGAAGCCTCGGCTTTGCCTCCTTCCGGCAGCAGCAGACAGATGCACGTCGG
The DNA here is from genome assembly GCA_947172415.1 of Chondrosia reniformis. Taxonomy (NCBI): domain Eukaryota; kingdom Metazoa; phylum Porifera; class Demospongiae; order Chondrillida; family Chondrillidae; genus Chondrosia; species Chondrosia reniformis. The sequence goes on from OX359196.1 coordinate 3,161,999, forward strand.
GCCAAAGTTGACCGTCATAATAGGAGGGAGTACCTCCATACACAAATCCACCACTACTTTCCAGAGGTCGACAGGCAAGGACTGGGACAGGACTACTTATCGTCCAGGCCCCAATCCCTCAACAGATAGATGTCGCCTCAATATCCTTACAGCCGAGCAGAGAACCGTTCTCTGCATCGCTCTCATCACTTCTACTACACCTCTTGACAGCTTTGGAATTCTCCTTAGGTCTTCCAGGAGCGTGTCCACTGTCCCCAAAGCACCAATTATCATCGGGACTACCTTAATTCGGTAGCCCCTAAATTGTTTCCTCATATCAGCCACCAGCTTCTGGTACTTTTGGAACTTCTCTTGCCATCTTCCATTAATATTGCTGTCAGTAGGAACTGACATCTCAATACTGAAGATGACCTTACATAGCCGATCCTCAACCACTAAGTCTGGCCTTCTTTCTGTCATTTCTTCTTCTGTAGGGATACTAGGATCCCACAAGATTTTGACAGCCCTATTCTCATAGACTGGTTTTGCTTCTAGTTTGTACCAGGGCTCTTCCTGCTTGAATCCATATTCTTTCAACAGTCTCAACAACACTATCAGTATTGCCCGGTCATGTCTCTATTTGTAGAGAGAAAATCCCTTGGGCTAACACATGTTTAGTATGTGTTTGACCATTTCCATAGCCTTGCCACATTCTCTGCACATTTGGAGGCTAGAATTCTTCAGAATCCTATTTTGGTTCCACCTAGTATGCAGCACATCATCTTGGGCTCCGAGAATCAGAGCCCCAGTTTGAGGTCTGAGTCTCCCCTCAGAAAGCTACACATAAGACTCCCTATTTGTGACTTGTCTGTGGTATGAGCCTTAGTGAGACGTTTCGGCTAGGTTACTTTTTAACCTTTCAGTCTGAGCCTCCCGGAGCTCACATGCCACTCTCCTCCATTCTTGTACACTATTTTGTGATGGATCTGTCTTCAGCCACATTTCCGGTTCTAGTTCTATTCCGTGGCTTCTCAGTATCAATCTGGCTTTTTTAAGACAGTCCTCCTCTGCTTTGAGCACTCCAGCCACTTTTGGTGTTGGTACATATAACTAGTAAATACAACTAGTCCATACAACCAGTACATACAACTAGTACATACAAGTAGCACATATGCAACCAGTGCATGTATATGGACTGGTTGCATATGTACATATACATATAACTAGTACAAGTAGTACAAACAACTACTAACTACAACTAGTACAAATAAGTAGTCCATAAAACAATTACACACAACTAGTACATACAAGTAGTACATACAACTAGTCCATAAAACTAGTAACTACAACTGGTAAATAGAACTAGTAAAAACAACTAGTTCGTACAACTAGTACATACAACTACTACATATAACTAGTACATTCAACTAGTTACTAGTACAATCAACTAGTACATGCAAAGCGAACATATAACTAGTACATAGAACTGGTATATGGAACTAGTATATTCAACTAGAACATACAACTAGTAAATACAACTAGTACATACAACTAATAACTACTACTAGTAAATATAATAAGTACATACAACCATTTCACACATCTAATACATAGTACATATATCTGCATACAACTAGTATATCTAACTAGTACATACAACTAGATACTAGCCCATACTACTAGTTACTAGCACATACAACTAGTCCCTATAACTAGCACATACAACTAGTCACTTCAATTACTAAATATAACTGGTATATATATTTAGTACATATAACTACATACATCTAGTACATACAGTTGGTATATACAAGTAGTAAATACAGATTGTTACTAGTACATTCAAATAGTACATTAAACTACTATATACAAATAGTAAATATAACTATGGCATACAACTAGTTAATAGCATATACAACTAGTACACACAACTAGTATATACAAATAGTACTTTCAACTAATTCGAACAACTATTACTATAACTAGTACAAAGAACTAGTACAAAGAACTAATACATACGACTATTTCATACAACTGGTTACTACTACAGTCATCCGCTATGCACATCTAGTACATACAATGACTTACTAGTATATACAACTAGTACATACAAGTAGTACATACAACTAGTACATACAACTAGTACATACGACTAGTTCATGCGACTAGTCCATACAACTGGTACATAGAACTAATACATAGAACTTGTACATATAACTAGTAAATACAACTAGTCCATGTAACCAGTAAATACAACTAGTACATACAAGTAGTACATACAACTAGTACATATAACTACCTCATACAACTAGTTACTAGTACATACAACTTGTACATACAACTAGTATATACAACTAGTACATAGATCTATCACCTAGAACTAGTATATACAACTAGTACATACAACTAGTACATACAACAAGTATATACAACTAGTACATAGATCTATCACCTAGAACTAGTATATACAACTAGTACATAGATCTATTACCTAGAACTAGTATATACAACTAGTACATACAACTAGTAAATACAGATTGTTTCTAGTACATACAACTAGTACATACAACTAGTAAATACCACTAGTACATATAACTAGTACATACAACTAGTACATACAACTAGTACATATAACTAGTACAAATACTAGTTATTAGGACATACAACTAGGACTTCAACTGGTACATACAACTAGTAAATATAAATAGTACATACAACAATTACGCACAACTAGAACATACAAGTAGAACGTATACCTATGTACCACTAGTACATACTTCTAGTGCCTACAATTAGTACATACAGATAGTTACTAATACATAGAACTAGTACATAGAACTAGTACATAGAACCAGTAGGTACAACTAGTACATAATAACTAGTACATACAACTAGTACATATAACTAAGACATACAGATAGTTTCTTGTACATACAACTAGTACTAACACTAAGGCATAGAGCTAGTACATATACCCAGTACATATGACCAGTACATATAACTAGTACAAATAACTAATACATCCAACTGGTGTATGCAACCAGTACATATACATATAACTATTACTTATATATAGTACATAAAACTAGAACATACTACTAGTACATAGAACTAGTTTATACATGCAACTAATATATATAACAAGTACATAAAACTATTACATACGATCAGAACATACAACTAGCACAAAACTAGTACCTAAAATTACTACAAATAATTACAACATGCAACCACTACTTACAATTGAGTAAATACAACTAGAACCTCCAACTAGTAAATACAACAAATGCTAGTACATACAACTAGAACATGCAACTATTAGTGTGTACTTACAACTAGTACATACAACTGCATTGTACATTTAAATAGTACATTCAATGAGTACAAACAACTAGTACATGCAACTAGTACATACGACTAGTACATACGACTAGTAGATACAACTAGAACTACAACTAGTCTATAGACCTAGTACATATAACGAGTACATATAACTAGTACATACAATTATTATATTTAACCAATACATATACATATAACTAGTTCATATAAATAGTACATAAACTAGAACAACTACCAGTACATACAACTAGTACACACAACTAGTCCTACAACTAGGACATAAAACTAGTACATACAACTAGGACATACAGATAGTTACTAATAAAAGCAACTAGTACATACAATTGTTACAACTAGTAACTACAACTAGTACAAATAACTAGAACATACAACTATTACACACAATTAGTACATACAATTAGTACATATAATTATTACATAAAATTAGTATATACAACTAGTTTCTAGTACATAAAAAAGGTACATACAACTAGCATATACAACTAGTATATACAACTAGTACAAATAAGTATACATAGAACAATTGCACACAACTAGTACATACAAGTAGTACATACAACTAGTATATACAACTAGTAACTACAACGGGTAAATACAACTAGTACATACAACTAGGATATACAAGTATTAAATGCAGAGTGTTACTAGTACATACAACTAGTTTGTACAACTAGTACATACAACTAGTTTGTACACCTAGTACATACAACTACTACATATAACTAGTATATTAAACTAGTTACTAGTACATACAACTAGTACATGCAACTAGAAGATATAACTAGTACATAGGACTAATATATAGAACTAGTATATACAACTAGTATATCTAACTAGTACATACAACTAGTACATACAACTAGTCCCTACAACTAGTAACTACAATTAGTAAATATAACTAGAATATATATTTAGTACATATAACTACATAAAACTAGTTCATACAACTAGTATATACAAGTAGTAAATACAGTTTGTTACTAGTACATTCAACTAGTACATAAAGCTATTATATACAAATAGTACATATAACTACTGCATACAACTAGTTACTACTACATCCAACTAGTACATACAACTAGAATATACAAAGAGTGCATTCAATTAGTACGTACAACTATTACTATAACTAGTACATACAACTAGTACATATAACATGTACATACAACTAGTACTTACAAGTAGTATATACAACTAGTTACTAGTAAATTCAACTTTTACATACAAGTATAATAAACAATTAGTACATACAACTAGTACATACAGCTAGTACATACAATGAGTACATATAACTAGTACATACAACTAGTTACTACTACACACAAATAGAACATACAACTACTCCATACAACTAGTACTAACAACTAGTACAATAAGTATTACATAGAACTAGTTCATATGCCAGTACATATAACTTGTATATACAACTAGTACATACAACTAATACATACAACTAGGGCATACAAATAGTACACACAAATGGCTAATATTACATACAAATAGTACATACAACTAGTACATGCAACTAATACATCTAACTAGTACATACAACTAGTACATTCAAGTAGCAAATACAGATTGTTACTACTACATACAACTACTTCATACACCTAGTAAATACCACTAGTACATATAACTAGTCCATTCAACTAGTTACTAGTACATACAACTAATACATTCAACTAGAAACTACAACTAGTACATAGAAATAGTGCATAGAAATGGTATATACAACTAGTGTATACAACTAGTAAATACCACTAGTACATATAACTAGTCCATTCAACTAGTTAGTAGTACATGCAACTACTATCTACAACTAGGAATTGCAACTAACTAGTACATACAACTAGTACATAAAACTAGTATATCTAACTAGTACATACAACTAGTTACTATTATAAACAACTAGTAGATACAACTAGTATATCTAACTAGTACATACAACTAGGTACTAGTACATACAACTAGTACATACAACAACTAGCTCTTACAACTAGTACATATAACTAGTACATACAATTAATACATACAACTAGTTACTAGTACATACAACTAGTACTTACAACTAGTAACTACAACTAGTAAATATAAGTAGTACATAGAACTGGTACATATAACTAGTATATATAACTTGCTCTTACAACTTGTACATACAATTAGTACATACAAGAATTAAATACAGATTGTTACTAGTAGTACATACAGCTAGTATATCTAACTATTATATACAACCAGTTACTAGTTCATACAACTAGTACATACGACTAGTTCCTACAACTAGTACACACAACGAGTACTTACAACTAACACATACAACTGGTTACTAGTATATACATACAACTACTAAATGCAACTAGTGCATACAACTAGTTCTATAAGTAGTATTTAGAACTAGTACATATAACCAGTACAAATACCTTGCAAAGACAACTTGTACATACAAATAGTACATACAATTAGTAAATACAGATTGTTACTTGTAGTACATACAACTAGAGAATACAGCTAGTACATAGAACTAGTACACATACAACTAGGACATAAAATTAGTACATAAAACTAGTACATATACTTAGTACACACAACAATTACACACAACTACTACATACAACTAGTACATATAACTACATACAACTAGTATATTCAACTAGTAAATTCAGATTGTTACTAATACACACAATTAATACATACAACTAGTACATTAGTGCATATAACTAGCACATACAACTACTAACTAGAACATATATACAACTAGTACATACAACTAGTACATAAACCTAATACACAGATCTAGAATGGAATCTTCTAAATGCGCCGAACTTATCTTTGTAAAGGTTTATCTTGCGACTTTGGGAGTGTCTAGAAACAAAGTTTTGTGGACTTTTTCTTTCTGCAAATGAATCTTTACAAAGATACATAGATCTAGTACATATAACTACTACATATATCTATACATTAGTACATAAATCTAGTACAAACAACTTGTACATACGACCAGTAACTACAACTAGTATATGTAACTAGTACATACAGAAATTCACACCACTAGTATATACAAGTAGTACATATAACTACAAACAACTAGTTAATACAACTAGTACATGCAAGTACTTACTAGCACATACAACTAGTACATACAACTAGTACATATAACTAGTACATGGCCACCACTAAATACAGATTGATACTAGAATATACAATTAGTACGTACAATAATACAAAGAGTTAGTAAATACAGATTGTTACTAGTACTTTCATCTAGTACATACAATTAGTACATACACCTAGTACATACAACTAGTACATACAACTAGTACATATAACTAGTACATGCAATTACTTACTAGTACATACAACTAGTACATAGAACTAATACTTATAACTAGTCCATACAACAATTACACACAACTAGTACATACAACTAGTAAATATAACTGCTTACAAATAGTATATACAACTAATAAATACAGATAGTTTCTAGTACATACATTCAGTTTATACAATTACTTCATACAACTAGTACGTATAACTAACACATGCAACTAGAAAATACAGATTGTTACTAGTACATACAATTAGTGCATACAACTAGTAACTACAACTAGTAAATATAATTAGTACATACACAAATTTCGCACAACTAGTACAAACAAGTAGTACATAAAACTACATAAAACTAGTTCAAACAACTAGTACATATAACTAGTAAGCACAATTAGTACATACAGCTAGTACATATAACTAGTACATACAACTACTAAATAGAACTTATAAAGAACTAGTACTTTCAACTAGTACATAAAACAAGTACACAGAACTAGTACATAGAACTAGTTCATTTATCTAGTTACTAGCACGTACAACTAGTACATACAACTAGTACGTACAACTAGTACATACAACTAGTAACTACAACTAGTATATATAACTAGTACATACACAAATTTCGCACAACTAGTGCACACATGTAGTACATATAACTACATACAGCTAGTTCAAACAATTAGTTCATACAACTAGTAACTAGTACATACACAAATTTCGCACAACTAGTACAAACAAGTAGTAAATAAAACTACATAAAACTAGTTCAAACAACTAGTACATAGAACTAGTAAATACAATTAGTACATACAGCTAGTACATAAACTAGTAAATATAACTACGCTAGTGGAACATGTCCATACTTCCAGAAAGTTTCGATAAAAGTCGCTAACTAACACTTTTTTTAATTTATTCTATTTTACTTTAGAAACATCGTATCACTAGACAAGTTATATAGAATTGAAGCGCTATTCTTTCTTAATATCTTGGCTACAAGAGTGTCACGATTGCAGGCTTAAAGGAGAACGTAAGCGGCCGTAAGTGATAGGTGCCAAATCCCCAAAAATGTTTTATTAGATAGTGGAAAATACGAATATAGAATAAATGGTGACACCAATCTATGAAGGATAATGATATCTAAGGATGGTATGTATACTCCTTTTAAATTCCCTTTAGTTTTTGAATTATAATTGAAAACCTATTTTCGTACCTTTATCAGGCGCCTCTAGTACTTAATATCTCAGTTAATCAAGGGAATATTCCAGGAGTATACATACAACGTTTAGGCTGTTACTTACTGAAGAGATTGATGTCAAAAAATGGTTAGATATACAATTCTCCACTGTCTAATAATCGGTTCGTTTTCCATTAGTCTCTTCTCCTTCGAGTAATGGTATTGTCACGTGATTGTCAGCCAAAATTAGTAGTATAGCTGAGCCATCATAAAATGACGTCTTATGACGTTTAACAGGCACCCAAATATTTGGTACAACATTAGACTTCCGAAGTTTAAATGTCAAGTAAGGCATCTCGGTAGCGATACAGTTTCTTTGATTGGAGTTTTTTGCTGTTGTAAGAGGTAAGTGGAAACAGTAAGCATAATGCATGTCTACTAATATCTACGTAATTATCAATGGCAAAAATGTATGAGCAATTAACGAAGTATAATCAAAAGAAAATAGAACGTTTCGTCACGTAAGCCTTAATTCCTCAGCTATTATAATACGTTAATAATAGCTGAGGAATTAAGGCTTATGTGACAGAAATGTTCTATTCTTTTTTGATTATTAACGTAGTATAATCAAAAGAAAAATAGAACGTTTCGGTCACGTAGGCCATTTTTGGCCTTCCTCCGTCGTTGGCCTTCCTCCACTATACTATATAATTTGCTCATAAGTTTTCACAATTGATAATTTAACATGGTAACGACTAGTGATGGCTCGTGACGTTTCAGTGGCTGGTGCTTCGGTTCATGCGCAGGTCACATGCTAGAGACACTTCCGCCTAGAATGTGACACCTCTGAAAGCACTAATAAGACGATTTACAAAATGGGAAATTTGTGGACATGTTACACATGCGTAGTACATACAATTACTTACTAGTACATACAACTAGTTCATACAACTACTTACTAGTACATACAACTAGTACATAAAATTATTTCATACAACTAGTACATATAACTAGTACATACAACAATTACACACACCTAGTACATAAAACTAGTGCATATAACTACATACAACTAGTACATACTAGTACATACAATTAGTAAATACATATTGTTACTATTACTTACACCTATTCCATACAACTAGTGCATACATCTAGTACGTACATACATCTAGTACCAATAACTAGTACATACAACTATAACATACAACTAGTGCATAGAACTAGTATATACAGCTAGTACATAAAATTAGCACATATAACTACTACATACAACTACTTACTAGTACATACAACTAGTACTTGGCGAAACCTAACACTAAACTTTTGTATGGCTTCCTAGTTTCCCACTCCTTAATTCAACCTATCTCCCAGCCTACAAGTATCTCTGAATCTTCCAATTCTTTCATTGACCTCTTCCTTACCACGCCCGATGTCCCAATCTCCAAATCAATGGTACTTGACTGTGTTATCTCCAATCATCTTCCTATCCTTCTAGATCTTGCCCTTCCTGTCACTAAACCTGCTCGATGTTCAATCATTTAAGCATTTCTCTGAAGCTGATTTTGTTGATGATCTCTGGTCTGTCCTATGGTGCATTGCTGAGTTATTTGATGATGTTGACGACAAAATGAGTGTTTTCAACACACTCTTCCAAGAGGTCCTTGAAGTCCATACCCCAATCAAGTCTGTGCGAGTAAAGAAGAATACCGCTCCATGGATCTCTAAACCCATCCGAGATGACATGGACAAGCGAAACAGACTCCTCAAACTCCATCGTCGGAATCCATCTGAAAACAAAGTGCATGCTGATCCACTCCTCACGGAAGAAGGTTGATGGTAACTTGGAGCTTAGGGTTGAAGGTCAACCCATTGAACTGGTTCGGGTATTCAAGTTTCTTGGTGTGCTCCTAAATGATGCTTTGACCTGGAGTGATCACATTGCCCACATCTGTGCTAAAGCTTCACGTAGCTTGAACTTGCTTCTGCGTCTCTCATGGTTTCTTCCTAAATGTCTTCTTTTCCTATACTTCAAGTCCTACGTCCTTCTGACACTCGACTATTGTGATGTTGTATGGTCCTGCTGTACCTTTGAAGAAGCTAAACGCCTAGAAACTCGTTTCAACTTTGGTTGTCGTCACATTCTTCATAAGCCTCGCCTCTACTCTGCCTCCTCGGCCAGACAGGAACTAGGTTTAACCTCTTTAAACGACAGAAGAAAACTCCACATGTGTACAATGTACAAGTGCTTAAACTCCTTATCTCCACCATACCTGTCACATCTTCTCCACACTCCATCAACCCACCAAACCACACTTGCATCCTCTACAAAACAGCTCAATCTCCCTATGACACGTTCCAGCTTTGGACAAAAAGCTTTCAGCTTTGCTGGTGCTTCAACATGGCAATCCCTCCCAGACAGCATTCAAACGTGTAATGACTACTCCCTATTCTGTCAACTGTGCAGTGGATGAACATATTTCTATTTTGTTTGAATATCTCACATGAATTTATTATTTCTTTACTTGAATCATATGACTGACAATCCTTTATATATATATTATTTAATTTTCTTTTTTCTGAATTTTGTGGGTGCCTTCAGAATAGCCTTTGGCTAGTGGCTTTCCCAATTTAATAAGATTACAAAACCAAACTAAACCAAGTACATACAACTACTTACTAGGACATACAACTAGTACATAAAATTATTACATACAACAAGTACATATAACTAGTACATTCAACAATTACACACAACTAGTACATAAAACTAATACATATAACTACATACAACTAGTACATACAATTAATAAATACAGATTGTTACTAGTACATACACCTAGTACATACAACCAGCACAAACAATTAGTAAATAAAACTAGTACATGCAAACTAAATACAGATTGATACTAGAACATTTACCTAGTTGAAAGAGCTATTAAATACATATTGTAACTAGTACCTACAACTAGTACAAACAACTAGTAAATACAATTAGTACAATTAACTAGTACATACAACTAGTACATACAACTATTACATACAACTAGTACATAGAACTAGTACATATATCTAGTCACTAGAACATACAAGTAGTACATATAAATACATACAACTAGTTCAAACAACTGGTACATAAAACTAGTAAATACAACTAGTACTTAGAGCTAGTACATACAACTAGTACATATAACTAGTACATACAACTACTAACTAGAACATATATACAACTTTTACATTCAACAAGTATATATAACTAGTACATACAACTAGTACAAACAACTATTACATGCTACTAGAATATATAAGTAGTACATATAACTAGTACATATATCTAGTTACTAGTACATACAACTAGTATATAAAACTAGAAACTTCAACTAGTATATATAACTAGTACATAAAAAATTACTCACAACTAGAACAAATCAGGAGTCCATATAACTACATACAACTTTACATACAATTAGTACATATAAATAGTTCATAAAACAATTGCACACAACTAGTACATAAAACAAGTACATATAACTACATGCAACTAGTACATACAATTAGTAAATACAGATTGTTACTAGTACATACACCTAGTACATACAACAAATATATACAATTAGTATGTTTAGCTAGTACCATGCAACTATTAAATACAGTTTGTTACTAGTACATACAATTATTGTATACAACTAGTACATACAACTGGTACATCCAGCTAGTATATACAACTAGTACATACCACTAGTACATACAACTATTTCATACAACTAGTACATAACACTAGTAACTGCAAGTAGTATATGAAACTAGTACATACAAAAATTACATCCAACTAGTACAAACCACTAGTACATATAACTATATACAAGTAGTTCAAACAATTACTACTTACGACTAGTACATACAACTAGAACATACAACTACTTACTAGTACATACAACTAGTACATATAATTATTACCTACAAATAGTATATATAACTAGTACATACAAATAGTACATACAACATTTACACGCTACTAGTATACATACAAATAGTACAAACAACTAGTACATACTACTTATACATGCAACTTCTAAATACAAATTGATACTAGAACATGTAACTAATACAAAGAGTTAGTAAATGCATATTGTTACTAGTACTTACACCTAGTGCATACACCTAGTACCTACAACTAGTGCATTCAACTAGTACATACAACAAGTACATATAAATAGTACATATAACTGCTACATACAACTATTACATACAACTAGTAACTACAACTAGTATATATAACTAGTACATACAAAAATTACACACAACTAGTACAAACCAGTAGTGCATATAACTACATACAACTATTTCAAACAACTACTGCTTACGACTAGTACATACAACTACTACATACACCTAGTATATAAAATTAGTACATACAACTAATACATACCACTAGTACATACAACTACTTACTAGTACATACAACTACTTACTAGTACACACAACTACTACATACAACTAGTACATATAATTAGTACATGTAACTAGTACATATAACTAGTACATACAACAATTACCTACAATTAGTACAAACAACTAGTATATATAACTACACACAACTAATATATACAATTTGCAAATACAAATTGTTACTAGTGCATACACCTAGTACCTACAACTTGTACAAACAACTAGTACATATAACTAGTACATGCAACTACTAAATACAGTTTCACACTAGAACATACAACTAGTACAAAGAGCTTATAAATACATATTGTTACTAGTAGTTACACCTAGTACATACAAATAGTATATACAATTGCTTACTAGTACATTCAACTTGTACATACAATTAGTACATACCACTTTTACAAATAACTACAGTTTGTTACTAGTGCATACAATTAGGACCTACAACTAGAACATTCAGCTGGTACATACAACTAGTACATATAACTAGTACATAAAACTACTAACTAGAACATATATACAACTTGTAAATACAACTAGTACATACAACAAGTCCAAACAACTATTTCATACATCTAATACATACACCTATTACATAAAACCAGTACATAAAACTAGTACATAAAACTAGTACATATATCTAGTTACTAGGTCATACAACTAGTATATACAACTAGTACATACAATAGTAACTACAACTATTAAATATAACTAGTCCATTCAAACTTTTTACACAACTTGTACATACAAGCAGTACATATAACTACATACAACTAGTTCGAACAATTAGTTCATAAAACTAGTAAATACAGATTGTTACTAGAACATACAGCTAGTAAATACAAATAGTACATGCATCTTTATACTTACTAGTACATACAACTAGTATATATAACTACATAAAACAAGTACATACAATTAGTACATTCAACTACTAAATACAGATTGTTAATAGTATACACACCTAAAACATACCACTAGTACATACAACTAGTGACTATAACTAGTAAATATAACTATATAGTACATACAAAAATTACAGACAACTAGTACATACAAGTAGTACATGTAACTACACAAAACAACTAGTACATAAAACTAGTACATACAAATAATACATACAGCTAGTGCATAAAACTAGTAAATACAACTAGTACATACAAATAGGACATATAACTAGTACATATAACAATTACACACAACTAGTCCATTCTACTAGTACATATATATAACTACATACAACTAGTTCCTAGTACTAGTACCTACAACTAGTTAATCCTGATTGTTACAAGAACTTACACCTAGTAAATACAACGAATACATGCAACTCAATACTTACTAGTACATACAACTAATACATACACTTAGTACATACAACGAGTAAATACAACTAGTAGTAACAAAAATTACACACAACTAGTATATACAACTAGTACATATAACTACATACAACTGGTACATACAATTAGTACATTCAACTAGTAAATTCAGATTGTTACTAGAACATACACCTAGTACATGCAACTTTATACTTACTAGTACATACAACTAATGCATACACTTAGTACATACAACGAGTAAATACAACTAGTAGTTACAAAAATTACACACAATTAGTACATACAACTAGTACATATAACTACATACAACAAATACATACAATTAGTACATACAACTAGTACATATAACTTGTGGTTACAACAATTACACACAACTAGTACGTACAAATGGTACTTATACCTACATACAACTAGTACATACAATTAGCACATTCAACTAGTAAATTCAGATTGTTACTAGTATATACACCTAGTACATACATCTAGTACATACAACTAGTAACTATAACTAGTAAATATATCTAATACATACAAAAATTACAGACAACTAGTACATACAAGTAGTACATATAACTACATACAACTAGTTCAAACAACTAGTACATAAAACTAGTATATACAACTAGTACATAGAGCTAGGACATAAAACTAGTAAATACAACTAGTACATACAACTAGGACATATAACTAGTACATATAACAATTACACTCAACTAGTCCATTCTGCTAGTACATATAACTACATACAACTAGTTCATAGCACTAGTACATACAACTAGTTAATACTGATTGTTACAAGAACATACACCTAGTAAATACAACAAGTACATGCAACTATATACTTACTAGTACACACAACTAATACATACACTTAGTACATACAACGAGTAAATACAATTAGTAGTTACCACAATTACAGACAACTAGTACATACAACTAGTACATAGAACTACATACAACTAGTACATACAATGAGTACATCAAACTAGTACATATAACTAGTACATATAATACCATACAACTAGGACATACAACTAGTACATACAACTATTACTTATAACTAGTACATGCAACTACTTCCTAGTACATACAACTAGTACATACAACTAGTACCTGCAATTAAAAAATACATCTAGATACTAGTACATACAACTAGTACAAACAACTAGTATATAAAACTAGTAACTACAACTAGAAAATATAACTAGTACATACAAACATTACACACAACTAGTACATACAATTAATACTACAACTAAGTCATAGAACTAGTACATATAACCAGTATATATAACTAGTACATACATATAGTACATACAAATAGTACATACAAGAAGAACATACAACCAGTTACTATTACATAGAACTAGTACATAAAAATAGTAACTACAACTAGTAAGTATAATTAGTAGATACAAAAATTACATACAAGTAATATTTACAACTAGTTCATACAACTAGCAATTACAACTAGTTACTAGTACCTGCTACTAGTACATACAACTAGTACATACAACTAGTACACACAACAATTACATTGCTAGTACATTCACCTAGTACATACAACTAGTACATACAACTAGTACACACAACTAGTACATATTGCTAGTACATTCACCTAGTACATACAATAGTACATATAACTAGTACATGCAACTATTTACTAGTTACAATTAGTACAAACAGCTAGGACATATAACAAGTACATACAACAATTACTTAGAACTAGAACATACAACTAGTACATACAATTAGTACATATATCTAGTTACCATTACCTTCAACTAGTACATAAAACTACTAACTACAACTAGTAAATTTAACTAATATAAAAAATTACAGACAACTAGTACATACAAGTAGTATCTATAACTACAAACAACTAGTACATACAGCTACTACATACAAATAGTAACTATTACTGGTACATACATCTAGTATATAAAACTAGTACATAAAAGTAATACATAGAACTAGTACATACAACTAGTACATACAACTAGTACATAGAATTAGCACATACAGCCAGTACATACAACTAGTACATATAACTAGTAGATACAATAATTATATACACACAACTAGTACCTACAACTAGAACATACAACTTCTGACTAGTACATACCACTAGTACATATAATTAGTACATACAACTAGTACATATAACCAGTACCTACATCAATTACACACAAATAGTACATACAACTAGTACATAAAACTGCATGAAACTAGTACTTACAATTAGTAAATACAGATTGTTACTAGTACATTCACCTAGTACATACAGCAAGTACATACAATTAGTACATATACCTAGTATATGCAACTATTAAATACAGATTGTTACTAGTACATACAATTAGTACACACAACTAGTACACACAGCTAGTACATACAACTAGAACATATCTCGAGCACATACAACTACTAACTAGATCATAGATACATCTAGCGCATGTGTAACATGTCTACAAATTTCCAATTTTTGTAAATTGCCATATTAGCGCTTTCAGAGGTGTCACATCCCAGGCAGATGTGTCTCTAGCATGTGACCTGCACGTGAAGCGGAGCACCAGCCACTGAAATGTCACGAGTCATCACTAGTCATTACCATGTTAAATTATCAATTGTGAAAACTTATGAGCAATTTATATAGTATAGTGGAGGAAGGCCAGTGACAAAGGAAGGCCAATAAAGGCCTACGTGACCGAAACGTTCTATTTTCTTTTGATTATACTTCGTTAATTGCTCATACATTTTCGCCATTGATAATTACATATATATTAGTAGACATGCAATATGCTTACTGTTTCCACTTACCTCTTACAACAACAAAAAACTCCGATCAAAGAAACTGTATCGCTACCGAGATGCCTTACTTGACAATAAACTTCGGAAGTCTAATGTTTGTACCAAATATTTGGGTGCATATGCAATGTCATAAGACGTCATTGTATGATGGCTCAGCTATACTACTAATTTTGGCTCACAATCACGTGACAATACCATTACTCGAAGGAGAAGAGACAAATTGAAAACGAACCGATTATTAGACAGTGGAGAATTGTATATCTAACCATTTTTTGACATCAATCTCTTCAGTAAGTAACAGCCTAAACATTGTATGTATACTCCTGGAATATTCCCTTGATTAACTGAGATATTAAGTACTAGAGGCGCCTGATAAAGGTACGAAAATAGGTTTTCAAATATAATTCAAAAACTAAAGGGAATTTAAAAGGAGTATACATACCATCCTTAGATATCATTATCCTTCATAGATTGGTGTCACCATTTATTCTATATTCGTATTTTCCACTATCTAATAAAACATTTTTGGGGATTTGGCACCTATCACTTACGGCCGCTTATGTTCTCCTTTAAGCCTGCAATCGTGACGCTCTTGTAGCCAAAATATTAAGACAGAATAGCGCTTCAATTCTATATAATTTGTTTAGTGATATGATGTTTCTAAAGTAAAATAGAATAATTTTAAAAAGAGTGTTAGTTAGCTACTTTTATCAAAAATTTCCGGAAGTGTGGACATGTTCCACTAGCGAGTACATTCAGCTAGTACATACAACAAGTATATATAACTAGTACATATAAATAGTACATAAAACTAGTACATAAAACTAGTAACTACAACTAGTAAATATAACTAGTAGATACAAAATTACAAACAACTAGTAAATACAACAAGTACATATAACTATAACATGGAATTATTAAACACAGATTGTTACTAGTACATACAAATAGTACATACAACTAGTACATACAGCTAGTACATACAACTAGTATATTCAACTAGTACATACAACTAGTACAAACAACTAGTACATGCAACTACTAAACACAGTTTGATACAAGAACATACAACTAGTACAAAGAGCTAGTAAATACAGATTGTTACTAGTACTTACACCTACTACATACAACTAGTACAAACAACTAGTACATGCAACTAGTGAATACAGATTGTTACTAGTACATACAATTAGTACATACAACTAGTACAAACAGCTAGTACATACAACTAGTACATATAACTAGTACATATAACTAGTACATACAACTAATACATAAAACTAGTACATAGAATTACTACATATATCTAGGTACTAGTACATACAACTAGTACATGCAGCTAGTACATACAACTAGTACATATAACTAGTACATACAACTACTTACTAGAACATATATACATCTAGTACATTCAACTAGAACCTACATCAAGTACATAAAACTAGTACTTAGAACTGGAACATACAACTATTACATACAACTAGTACATAGAACTAGGACATACAACTAGTATATACAACTAGTAACTACAACTAGTATATATAACTAGTATTTTCAAAACGTACACACAACTATTACAAACCAGTAGTAGATATAAGTACATACAACTAGTTCAAACAACTACTACCTACGACTAGTACATTCAATTAGTACATAAAATTAGTACAATCAACTGGTACATACAACTAGTACATACAACTACTTACTAGTACATACAACTACTTATTAATACATATAATCAATACATACAACTAGTAGATATAACTAGTACATACAACTAGTACATACAACTAGTTCAAACAACTAGTACATATAACTAATACATGCAACTACTAAATACAGTTTTATACTAGAATATACCACTAGTACAAAGAGCTAATAAATACAGCTTGTTACTAGTACATACACCTACTACATACAACTAGTAAATACAACTAGTACATACAACTAGTACATACAACTAGTGAATACAGATTGTTACTAGTATATACAATTAGAACATAAAACTAGTACATACAGCTAGTACATACAACTAGGACATATAACTAGTACATACAACAACTAACTGGAACATATATACAACTAGTAAATACAACTAGTAAATAAAACAAGTACATATAAATAGTACATACAACTGGTACACACAAGTAGAACATACAACAAGTACATAGAACTAGTACATAGAACTAGTACATATATCTTGTTCTAGTACATACAACTAGAACAAACAACTTGTACGTACAACTAGTAACTACAACTAGTAACTACAACTAGTAAATATAACTAGTACATACACAAATTTCACACAACTACTACATATATGTAGTACATGTAACTCCATACAACTAGTTCAAACAACTAGTACATACAATTAGAACATACAACTAGTACATATAACTAGTACATACGACTACTAAATACAGATTGATACTAGAACATATAACTAGTACATAGAGTTAGTAAATACATATTGTTTCGGGTACTTAAACCTAGTACATAAAACTAGTACATAAAACTAGTACATATATTTAGTTACTAGTACATACAACTAGTACATACAGCTAGAACATACAACTAGTACATATAACTAGTACATACAACTAGTACATACAACTATTACATACAACTAGTACATAGAACTAGTACATAGAAGTAGTACATATATTTAGTTACTAGTGCATACAACCAGTACATACAACTAGTACATACAACTAGTAACTACAACTATTCACTAGTACATACAACTAGTACATACAACTACTTACTAGAACATACAACTATAACATGTAATTAGTACACACAACTAATACATATAACTAGTACATACAACAGTTACACACAACTAGTAAATACAACTAGTACATATAACTACATGCAACTAGTACATTCAATTAACCAAAACAGATTGTTACTAGTACATACAACTAGTACATATAACTAGAACATGCAACTACTAAATACAGATTGATACTAGAACATACAATTAGTACAAAGAGCTAGTAAATACATATTGTTACTAGTTCACACACCTAGTTCATACAACCGGTACATACAATTATTACATATAACTAGTACATGCAACTACTTACTTGTACATACAACTAGTACAAACAATTAGTACATCCAACTTTTACATATAACTAGTTCACCCAACAATTAGACACAACTAGTACATCCAACTCGTGTATATAATAACATACAACTATTACACACAACTAATAAATACAGTTTGTTACTAGTACATACATTTACTACATACAATTACTACATACAACCAGCACATGTAACTAGTACATGCAATTAGTGAATACAACTAGTACATGCAGCTAGTACTTACAACTAGTACATATAACTAGTACATACAACTACTAACTAGAACCTATAAACAACTAGTACATTCAACAAGGACATATAACTATTACATATACCTAGTACATACAACTAGTATATACAACTAGTACATAGAACTAGTACATAGAACTAGTACATTTATCTAGTTCCTAGTACATACAACTAGTACATACAACTAGTAACTACAAATAGTAAATACAACTCGTACATACAGCTAGTACATAAAACTATCACATAGAACTAGTACAAACAACTAATACATACAACTATTTACCAGTACATACAACTAGTATATAGAACTAGTACATATAACTACATACAACTAGTACATACATCTAGTACATATAACTACATACAACTAGTTCATAGGACTAGTACACACAACTAGTTAATACTGATAGTTACTAGAACATACACCTAGTAAATGCAACAAGTACAAAAAACTAGTACAAATAACTAATAAATGCAACTACTAATTACAGATTGATATTAGAACATACAACTAGTACAAAGAGGTAGTAAATACAGAATGTTACTAGTACTTACACCTAGTACATACAGCTAGAACATACAACCAGTACATATAACTAGTACATGCAACTATTTAATAGTACATACAACTAGTACATACAAATAGTACATACAACGTTTACATATAACTAGTTCATACAACAATTAGACATAATTAGTACATACAACTAGTATATATAACTACATACAGCTAGCACATACAACTAGTACAAACAACTAGTAAACACAGATTGTTACCAGACTATACACCTAGTACATACAACTAATACATGCAACTACTTCGTAAATACAGATTGTTACTAGTACATACATTTAGTACATGCGACTAATACATTCAGCTAGTTCATACAACTAGTACATATAACTAGTACATACAACTACTAACTAGAACATATATACATCTAGTACATTCAACCAGTACATACAACAAGTACAAATAACTAGTACATAAAACTAGTACATACAACTATTACATACAACTAGTCCATAGTACTGGCACATATAACTAGTACTTATATCTGATTTTTCATAGATTTACCCAGCTCTCCTGTGGTTGATGGTGGCCAGCGACCCATTGGTTAAGATGACCCCTCCCACTGGAAATGGGCTGGGTCTTGATTATCAGCTTGTCTGATGAAGTGAATCACCACTAATTAAGAATGTACACTGATTAGTTGTTGTAGTTAGTTTAAGAGGGAGAACATGGGAGAGGCATTGCTGTGGCAGTTGTAGCTCAGTGGCAGAGCAACTGGTGGTCATAACCAGCTGTCCTGGGTTCAATCCCAGCAATTGCTTCTTTCGTGTTTTTCCCTCTTTATGATGTTTCATTGATTATTACTTGTGGTTTGATTATCACATCGATTATTCATATAACTAGTACATACAACTACTAACTAGAACATATATACATCTAGTACATTCAGCCAGTACATACAACAAGTACAAATAACTAGTACATAAAACTAGTACATACAACTAGCACATTCAACTAGTATATACAACTAGTGATTACAACTAGTATATATAACTAGTAAATACAAAAATTACACACAACTAGTACACACAACCAGTACATACAACTAGTACATACAACTACTTACTAGTACATACAACTAGTAAATACAATTAGTACATACAACTAGTACATACAACTAGTACATAGAACTAGTACATATATCTAGTTACTAGTAAATACAACTAGTACATACAGCTAGTACACACAACTAGTAGATATAACTAGTACATACAACTACTAACTAGAACATATATACATCTAGTACATTCATCTAGTACATTCAACTAGAACAAACAAGTACATATAACTAGTACATACAACTAGTACATACAATTATTACATACAACTAGTACATAGAACTATAGTACATAGAAGTAGTACATATATCTAGTTACTAGTGCATACAACCAGTACATACAACTAGTACATACAACTAGTAACTACAACTAGTAAATATAACTAGTACATACAAAAATTACACACAACTATTACAAACCAGTCGTACATATAACCACATACAACTAGTTCAAACAACTACTGCTTACGACTAGTACATATAACTAGTACATACAACTAGTACATACAACTACTCACTAGTACATACAACTAGTACATACAACTACTTACTAGAATATACAACTATTAATATAATTAGTACACACAACCAATACATATAACTAGTACATACAACAATTACACACAACTAATACATATAACTAGTACATACAACAATTACACACAACTAGTACATATTACTACATACAATTAGTTCATAGGACTAGTACATACAACTAGTTAATACTGATTGTTACTAAAACATACACCTAGTAAATTCAACAAGTACAAAAAACTAATCCAAATAATTAGTACATGCAACTACTTACTAGTACATTCAACTAGTACATACAATTATTACATACAACTAGTATAGATAACTAGTTCATACAACAATTACACACTACTAGTACATACAACTAGTACAAATAATTACATTCGACTAGTACATACAATTAGTAAATACAGATTGTTACTATTACATACATCTTGTACATACAACTAGTTCAAACAACTAGAACAAATAACTAGTACATGCAACTGCTGAATACAGATTGATACTAGAATATACAACTAGTACAAGGAGCTAGTAAATAAATATTGTTACGAGTACTTACACCTAGAACATACAGCTAGTACATACAATTAGTACATATAACTAGTACATGCAACTACTTAATAGTACATACAACTAGTACATACAATTAGTACATACAACTAGGACATATAACTAGTGCATGCACAAATTTCACACAACTAATACAAACATGTAGTAAATATAACTACAGACAACCAGTTCTAATAACTAGTACATAAAACTACTACATGCAACTAGTACATACATCTAGTTACGAGAATATACAACTAGTAGATACAACTATTACATACATTTAGTAACTACAATTAGTAAATATAACTAGTATATACATACAAACATTATACACAACTTTTACATACGAGTAGTCCATATAACTGCATACAACTAGTTCAAACAACTACTACTTACAACTAGTATATACAACTACTACATACAGCTAGTACATAAAATTAGTACATAGAACTAGTACATAAAACTAGCACATGCAACAACTTACTAGGTCATACTATTAGTAAATACAATTAGTACTTACAACTAGTAAATATACCTTGTTCATACAACTATTACACACAACTAGTACATACAACTCGTACATATAACTACATACACTAGTCCATACAATTAGTAAATACAGATTGTTACTAGTACATTCACCTAGTGCATACAACTCGTACATATAACTACATGCAACTAGTCTATACAATTAGTAAATACAGATTGTTACAAGTACATACACCTAGTACATACAACTAGTACATAGAACTAGTACTTTCAACTAGTACCTGCAACTACTTAAGAGTATTTACAACTAGTGCATACAATTAGGACATACAATTGTACATATAACTAGTACATAGAAGAATTACGCACAACTAGTACATACAACTATTACATTCAACTAGTCCATACAACAAGTACATACAACTAGTACATAAAAGTAATACATACAACTAGTTACTACTACATAAAACTAGTACATACAACTAGTACATACAACTAGTAACTACAACCAGTAAATAAAATAGTTCATACAACAATTACACACAATTAGTATATACAATTAGTACATACAACCAGTATATACAACAAGTATCTAGTACATAAAACTAGTTCTTTCAACTGGTACATACATCTTTTTACGAGTGCATACAACTAGTAGATACAACTAGTAAACACAATTAGTAACTACAACTAGTAAATATAACTAGTACATACAAACATTACACAAAACTTGTACATATGAGTAGTACATATAACTACATACAACTAGTTCAAACAGCTACTACTTACGACTAGTAGATACAGCTAGTACATACAGGTGGTACATAAAATTAGTACATAGAACTAGTACATATAATGAGTACATATAACAATTACACACAACTGGTTCATACAACTAGTACATATAACTACATACAACTAATACATACAACTACTCAATACAGATTGTTACTAGTACATGCAACTAGTGCATACAACTAGTACACATAACTAGTACATGCAACTACTAAATACACATTGTTACTAGTACTTACACCTAGTACATACAACTAGTACATGCAACTAGTAGATATAACTAGTACATGCAATTACTGATTAGCACATAGAACCTGTAAATACAATTAGTACAAAGAACTAGTACTTATAACTAGTACATGCAGCAATTACACACAACTAGTACATACTGCTGTGGCAGTTGTAGCTCAGTGGCAGAGCAACTGGTGGTCATAACCAGCTGCCCTGGGTTCGATTCCCAGCTATTGCTTCTTTCGTGTTTTTCCCTCTTTATGATGTTTGATTGATTATTACTTGTGGTGTGATTATCACATCGATTTTTCATAGATTTACCCAGCTCTCTTGTGGTTGATGGTGGCCAGCGACCCATGGGTTAGATGGTCCCTCGCACTGGAAATGGGCTGGGCTTTGATTATCAGCTTCTAGGATGAAGAGAATCACCACTGATTAAGAATGTACACCAATTATTACTTGTAGTTAGCTTAAGAGGGAGAGCATGGGGGGCATTGCTGTGGCAGTTGTAGCTCAGTGGCAGAGCAACTGGTGGTCATAACCAGCTGTCCTTGGTTCGATTCCCCGCAATTGTTTCTTTTGTGTTTTTCCCTCCTTATGATGTTTGATTTATAATTACTTGTGGTTTGATTATCACATCAATTATTCATACAACTAGTACATATAACTACATACAACTAGAACATACAACTAGTAAATACAGATTGTTACTAGGACGTACAACTAGTACATACATCTAGTACATACAGTTAGTACCATCATCTACAACATATAACTAGTACATACAACTGCTAACTAGAACATATATACAACTAGGACATACAACTAGTGCATTCAGCAAGTACATATAACTAGTACATAAAACTAGTACATACAACAAGTACATACAACTGGTACATAAAACTAGTACATACAATTAGTAACTACAACTAGTAAATATTAATAGTACATACAAAAATTACACAAAACTAGTACATACCCGTAGTACATATAACTACATACAACTAGTTCAAACAACTACCACTTACGACTAGTATATAAAACTAGTAAATACAGCTATTTCATAAATCTAGTGCATAGAACTAGTACATAGAACTAGTACATACAGCTATTACATACAACCAGTAACTAAGAGAACAATAAAAATTTTCTACAAAAATAGTGAAGATGTAAGGATGGCACAAAATGCATAGAAACAAGAAAAGGATGTTACACAGTGAAGAAGTAGCTATATATGCATAAATCATGCAACACCTTAGCTTGTAGGATTCATGCATAGCTAATGCTTCATGCTTCAATGCTAATGCGTTTTCTTCTTCTTCATCTTCTTCTTTATTTTCTTCGCCCGCTGTAACTAAAAAACGAAATAAGTCTTTGGACTACTTCTTGATCGAAATTACTCTAATATTTCCGAGCTGTATTCTTTTGTAGAAGCGAGAGCGATAACGCTATTATTGAGTATGACAGTTTTCATGGTTCAAGAGTCAAGACCTCAATAAATTCGCCATTTTAATGACGTCATAATCAGTTGAAGACCAAAGTGGTTTAAATTACAACGATTTCCTCACTTATGCTCCATAAAAAGTACAGAACTAGAGAACAATAAACATTTTCTAAAAAATAGTAAAGATGTAAGGATGGCACAAAAAGCATAGAAAGAAGGAAGGGATGTTACACAGTTAAGCATTAGCTATGCATGAATACTACAAACAAGGGTGTTGTATGATTCGTGCATATATAGCTAATGCTTCACTGTGTTGTTACTAGTATATAAACCTAGTACATACAACTAGTACATACAACTAGTACATATTACTAGTACATACAGCTACTAAGTAGAACATATATTCAACTGGTACATACAGCTAGTACATACAACAAGTACAAATAACAAATACATACAACTAGTTCATAAAACTAGTACATTCAATTAGTACATAGAACTATTATATACAACTAGTACATATATCTAGGTACTAGTACATACACTTAGTATCTACAACTAGTAAATATAACATGTACATACACAACTTTAACAAAACTAGTACATAAATGTATTATATATAACTACATACAACTAGTTCAAACAACAAGTACATACAACTAGTAAATACAACTAGTACATACAACTAGTACATAAAACTAGTACATAAAACTAGTACATACAACTAGTACATACAACTAGTTCCTAGTACACACAACAAGTAAATACAACTAGTACATATAACAATTACACACAACTAGTACATTCAACTAGTACATATAACTACATAAAACTAGGATATACAACTAGTACATACAATTAGTAAATAAAGATTGTTATTAGAACATACGCCTAGTAAATACAACGAGTACATGCAACTATATACTTACTAGTACCTACAACTAATACATACTCTTAGTCCATACACCTATTACATATAGCTATTAGTTACAACAATTACACAAATAGTACGTACAACTATATAATGCATATAACTAGTCCATACAATTGGTACATATAACTAGTACACACAACAATTACACACAACTAGTACATACAACAAGTACATACAAAAAATACACACAATTAATACATACAACTAGTCCATATAACTATATGCAACTAGTACATACAACCAGTAAATCCAGATTGTTACTACTACATACAAAAAGTACATACAACTAGAACATATAACTAGTAGTTACAACAATTACACACAACTTGTACTTACAACGAGTACATATAACTACATACAACTAGTCCATACAACTATTACATACAACTAGTCCATACAACTATTACATACAACTAGTGAAAACCGATTTTTAGTATTACATACACCTAGGACATACAACTAGTACATACAACGAGTACATATAACTAGTACCTGCAAATACTCACTAGTACATACTGTCAGTATATACAATTAGTGCATACAACTAGTAAATACGGCTAGTAAATAAAGCTAGTACATATAACTAATACATACAACTAATAACTAGAACATATATACAACTAGTACATACAACTAGTTTATATAGCACGTTTATATAACTAGTACATACAACTAGTTTATACACCTCGTACACACAACTAGTACATAGAAGTAGTACATACAACCAGTAGATATATATATCTAGCTACTAGTACATACAACTAGTACATACAACTATTACATTCAACTAGTACATAGGACTAGTATATACAACTGGTACATATAACTAGTATATACAGCTAGTATATACAACTAGTACATATAGCAAGTACATACATCAATTTAACACGACTAGTACAAAAAACTAACACATAGAACTAGTACATACAATTATTACATACAACTAGTACATACAACAATTACACAACTAGTGCATACAACTAGTCAATTTAACTACAAAACATTAGTACATACAACTATATTGTACATATGACTAGTACATAAAACAAGTACATATAACTAGTACATACAACTACTAACTAGAACATATATACAACTAGTATATAAATACAACTAGTACATACAACAAGTACATATAACTAGTACATACAACTAGTACATTCACCTAGTACATACAACTAGTAAATAGAACTAGTACGTACAAAAGCCTTAACAGAGTACCTTGTTACTTTTTGCCTTAGTTTACTAAGGCAAGGAGTATCTGGCTTGGACAACCCTCAGTCAGTTACGTCTTCCCTTCTTCGGGTTTTTAGCCAGAAGCCTCGGCTTTGCCTCCTTCCAGCAGCAGCAGACAGGTGCACGTCGGGCCAAAGTTGACCGTCATAATAGGAGGGAGTACCTCCATACACCAATCCACCACTGCTTTCCAGAGGTCGACATGCAAGGACTGGTACAGGACTACTTGTCGTCCAGGCCCCAATCCCTCAACAGATAGATGTCGCCTCAATATCCTCACAGCCGAACAGAGAACAGTTCTCTGCATCGCTCTCATCACTTCTACTGCACTTTTTGACAGCTTAGGAATTCCCCTAAGGTCTTCCAGGAGCGTGTCCACTGTCCCCAAAGCACCAATTATCATCGGGACTACCTTAATTCGGTAGCCCCTAAATTGTTTCCTCATATCAGTCGCCAGCTTCTGGTACTTTTGGAACTTCTCTTGCCATCTTCCATTAATGTTGCTGTCAGTAGGAACTGACATTTCAATAATGTAGATGAACTTACATAGCCGATCCTCAACCACTAAGGCTGGCCTTCTTTCTGTCATCTCTTTATCTGTTGGGATGCTAGGATCCCACAAGATTTTGACAGACCTATTCTCATAGACTGGTTTTGCTTCTAGTTTGTACCAGGGCTCTTCCTGCTTGAATCCATATTCTTTCAACAATCTCCACAACACTATCAGTTTTGCCCGGTCATGTCTCTCTTTGTAGAGAGAAAATCACTTGGGCTCACACATGTTTAGTATGTGTCTGACCGTTTCCATAGCCTTGCCACATTCTCCGCACATTAGGAGGCTAGAATTCCTCAGAATCCTATTTCGGTACCACCCAGTGTGCAGCACATCACCTTGGGCTCCGAGAATCAGAGCCCCAGTTTGAGGTCTCAGTCTCCCCTCAGAAAGCCACACATAAGACTCCCTATGTGACTTGTCTAAGGTATGAGCCCTGGTGAGACTTTTCGGCTAGGTTACTTTTTAATCTTTCAGTCTGAGCCTCCCGGAGCTCACGTGCCACTCTCCTCCATTCTCTTACACTATTTTGTGAGGGATCTGTCTTTAGCCACATTTCCGGTTCTAGTTCTAGTCCGTTGCTTCCAAGTATCAATCTGGCTTCTTTCAAGACAGTCCTCCTCTGCTTTGAGCACTCCAGCCAATTTTGGTGTTTAACCACAACAGCTGTGAGTGGATCATTGGCAGTATGGAGGTATCTTGCCAGATTCACAACAGCCCTGTCGTGATCCAAAGGAAAACTACAGAGCCTCTACCACCTTGAGAGCGAGGCAAGTTCACTCTCTCAATGGCAGAGTTATAGTGATGACACTGGTACTTTCTCATGATCTTTCTCACCATTCGGTCCAGTTTTGGAAGCTCACCTTGTGTCCACCGCAAAACTGGGTTAGAGTTATCTCAATAGAGAGGCACACAACATGTTAGAGGCTTCTGCAGCATTCTTGCCATTGAGGTGAGAGCCCCACACTTTGTGGAGTCTCCTCCTCAATTCATTGATCAAGCAAGCTTTGGCTTTGCTGTCATCTACCTCAAACAGTTGTTCTAGCCCTAGGTACTTCTAAGTAGTACCTTTTTCAAGGCTCCTTATGGATTCTTCACTGCGTTCAGGGTTGTCTGGGCCAGCCAGAACTTTCCCTTTTCGCATGTGAGCTGTTCCACACTTTCTCACTCCAAACCTCATGCCAATGGCATTTGAGGTTTCTCCACACATTCCATGGCTTTCCTGAGTGTATCATGCCCTCCAGCATATATCTTAAGGTCATCCATGTACAACAAGTGTGACATGGTGTTCCTTTCCCCATTATGCCAGAGGGTATATCCCTTGGTTCTGTTAACAACTTGGGATATGGGAGCTATGGCCAGACAAAAGAGGAGTGGCGATAAGGAGCCTCCTTGGAAGAGTCCCCTGTTATATTTAACAGGGGTGCTCCTAACCACCTTCCCCGCAGTCCTCAACTCAAGCACAGTAGCCCAGTATATGGAGAAGAGCTCTATAGACCTCCGGATCCAACCTGGGCACTTGATGGTTTTTAGCACCTTCATCACCCACTTGTGAGGGACTCTGTCATATGCCTTCTCATAATCGATCCATGCCACACTAAGTGGCTTGCCCATAATTTTGGCATCTATACCGATTGATTGATCCAGCAATAGACAGTCCACACAGCCCCACCTCCCTTTCCTCATGGCTCAACGAGCCATAGGCAAAAGATCATTAGTGTAGGTGTAAGTGAGTAATTCCAACGCAATGAATGCCTCACAGCCTTGTACATTGTGTTGAGACACGCAATAGGTCGGTAGTTGGCCGCACTTTTCAGGTCACCCTTTTTGGGGATGAGTAGAGTGCAACCCCTTGTAAGCCAGTCTGGGACTGACAGATCTCCGCTCACCACCCTCCGTAGTACATCTACCAAGGCAGACTGTGCAGAGGGGAGTGCTTTCCATCAAAAAGTGTGGATGCCATCCAGCCCAGGGGCTGACCCGCTTTTTGCCTTTTTCAAGGCTTTCTTCATTTTGGTCTCATCAATGCTATCAGGACCTTCAGAGGAGGTTCTACCCACCCTCTTTTTGGTTTCCTTTAGCCATTCTTTCACCCCTGGGTCGTCTTTGTTGACTTTACCAACAGTACCTACAATCTTTGTCCAAAAGTCTCTTACTACCTCAATTGAGGGAGCTTCATTGGAGGTTGGAACATTACCATTCATCCGGAACTTTTTTTGGGTATACCAAAGGTGGTTTTGTTTCTGGAATTTCCTGCATTCAGCTGATCTTCACTCTTGTAGGGTCCAGACCCTGAGTTTCCTCAGTGTCTGTTCCTGGGCTCTGATCAGCACATTCAGGTTTAATTAATGGAACTCCTTCCTAAGCTTTCTTCGGAATACTTTCTAGCGTTTGGTCATAGGATTATTACTCTGTTGAAGCGCTCTTTCCACATCTAACCAGGCAAGCAGTCTTCTAAACCTAAGCCTTTGGCCTTCCTGTCACTTTTGTGACCTCCCTGTCTCTTACTACTCTTTTCATTGTCTGATTTCCTTCCCTGGTTGCATGGCTGCGATTCGTTGGTTGTTTTTCCCCTCACAGCCATAGCAACAGTGTAGACCAGGCAGTTAAGGTTCCAGGCCGATCTAGGGCCTTCCTGCCACTCTTTCTCCACCCAATCATTGGCCTCCTGAAGCAGTGCCGCATCAATATGGTTGAACCGCACCGCCCCACAGGGTTTTCTATCAGCAAGATCTCCAGGTTTCTTTCGGAGACAGGCATCTTTTGCTTTACCTAAAAGTTGCATCAGATGATCATTGCCACTTGTCCTGGGACTGGGATGATCATGTGTGGGAGTTTCAACAGGGCCTGTAAACAGCTTACCATTTTGTCCAGTCCCAGCCTGAACTTGGTGAGGCTCTTCCTGTCCCTGGGCTCTCACACCTTCCTCCACAGTCTCAGTTGGGGTGGCTACACTACGAGAGTCAGGTTCCTCAAGGTTTAGTCGCGAGAGACCTTGACCTCTTCGGATTCTACTAACTCTCGTAGTTAGTGCTACCTTTGTGGTTTGGCATTTTAACATTCCAAGCCTGGTATAACCGCTCGGCATACCCCTTTTCCATGGGCTTACTTTGTCGGTAGAGCTCCATGAGGATATTATCCCTCTGA
The DNA here is from genome assembly GCA_947172415.1 of Chondrosia reniformis. Classification (NCBI taxonomy): domain Eukaryota; kingdom Metazoa; phylum Porifera; class Demospongiae; order Chondrillida; family Chondrillidae; genus Chondrosia; species Chondrosia reniformis. The sequence continues at coordinate 3,193,336 of OX359196.1, forward strand.
AGGTTCCAGATCACCCCTTGGATCCTTCTCCTTCTAGAGGCACCTTGCGGTGCATCATTAACCAAATCTAAATCATGGCTACCAGTTACTTGCAGTACTCCGTCTCCCACCAAGTTCCTTTTGGCTTGGAAGGCAAGGGTTCGACCTGTCTGAGGCAAATGTGGGTATTTGCTCAGCCATTCCCGCTCTAAACACTTCTGATAGCCACCTCTTTTGAGTTCAGATCGCTCATAGCAATCAATTAGTGCCCTAACCATTTCCTCGGTCCAGAGGGCTGGTTGGCCCGTCATGGGGACCGAAGAAAGGCTATTCCATTCAGGTACATCTACCTGTGAGGCACCAGTGGAATCACCTATTCTGGTTGACCCAGGGGTTTCTTCACCACTGGTGCACCTAGGCCACAGCCTGTCTTGAAAATTATCATTCTCGTGATGCAACGTAACCCAGTGAAACTGTCAGATGGGGGGTTAGCCCATGCTGACAGGGAGGCTGATTTAGCCACAGGATGCCACATGAGGGGCTAAGCACCCTGCTCCATCGGGGGATTGAACTGGACAATACCCATCCTCTTGTCAGCTCGGAACCGCAGCTTCCAATTCCCACGACCCTCCAATTCCCACGACTAACTAACGACAAACAAGTACGTACAACCAGTAAATATATCTAGTTACTTGTACATACAACTTCTACATACAACTAGTACATACAACTAGTATATACACCTCGTACACACAACTAGTACATAGAAGTAGTACATACAACCAGTAGATATATCTAGCTACTAGTACATACAACTAGTACATACAACTATTACATTCAACTAGTACATAGAGCTAGTATATACAACTGGTACATACAACTAGTGTATACAGCTAGTACATATAACAAGTACATACATCAATTTAACACGACTAGTACAAAAAACTAACACATAGAACTAGTACATACAATTATTATATACAACTAGTACATACAACAATTACACAAAACTAGTGCATACAACTAGTCAATTTAACTACATAAAATTAGTACATACAACTAGTACATATGCCTACTACATAAAACAAGTATATACATATAACTAGTACATACAGCTACTAACTAGAACATATATACAACTAGTAAATACAACTAGTACATACAGTTAATACATAAAACTAGTACAAACAAGTATTTTGAGTTTAAAAACTCGTAGGGCTGCCGCACCCCGAATTAACCCGAACTACTTGGCTGGGATTTAATATATTTATTCGTAATACTAACGATTGGGGACCTTTAAGTGTCCGGAACTTTATAAATAACGATGAAAAAACTTCGTTAACTAAAGCTTCCTGGACGCCGCCATTTGCAAAAACGATGTATTGACGTATAAATTAAGTGTTACAGTAGTTATGTATTAACTCGTATTATAAATATATCGACGTATAAAATAAGTGTTATAATAGTTGCGTATCAACTCGTATTATATATATATCTTTCCGTAACATGAAGCCATACAACATAATCGGCAAATGAAAACAATATAAGGGGCTGCCTCTGACTAATACAAACAACTAGTACATACAACTACTTACTAGTACCTACAACTAGTAAAAACAACTACTACATATAACTAGAACATATAACAATTACACACAACTAGTACATACAACTAGTACATATAACTATTCACATACAACTAGTACATACAACAATTACACACAACTAGTACATACAGCCAGTACCTACAACTAGTACATATAATTAGTACATACAACAATTACGCACAACTAGTACATACAACTAGTACATACAACTACTTACTAATACCTACAACTAGTAAAAACAACTACTACATATAATTAGTATATACAACAATTACGCACAACTGGTACATACAACTAGTACAAATAACTAAATACAACTAGCACATTCACCTAGTACATACACCAAGTGTGTACAACTAGTACATACAACAGTTACACACACCTAGTACATACAGCTAGTTCATATAACTAGTACATACAACAATTACGCACAATTTGTACATTCAACAAGTACATATAACTATATGCAACTAGTACATACAACTAGTACATGCAATTAGTGAATAAAGACTGTTACTAGTACAAACATTTAGTACATTCAACTAGTACATACAACGAGTACATGCAACTACTTACTAGTACATACAACTAGTACACACAATTAGTACTTACAACTGGTACGATAACTAGTACATACAACTAGTTTCTACTACATAAAACTAGTACATACATCTGGGAACTACAATTAGTAAATATAACTAGTACATACAACAATTACACACAACTAGTACATACAATTAGTACTTACAACTAGTACAATCAGCTAGTACATAAATCTACTTATTTGTACATAAAACTTGTACATACAACTAGTACATGCAACTACTTACTAGTACATACAACTAGTATATACAATTAGTGCAAAAAACTAGTACATATAACCAGTACATGCAACTACTGACTAGTACACTCAACCAGTACATACAATTTGTGCATTCAACTAGTACATATAACTAGAACATACAACAATTACACACGCCTAGTCCATAAAATTAGTACATACAACTAGTACATACAACTAGTACATATAACTAGTACATATAACTAGTACATACAACTAGTACATACAATTAGTGCCTACAACTAGTACATATAACTAGTACATACAGCTAGTACATACAACTAGTTACTAGTATATACAACTAGTACCTACAAGTAGCACATATAACCAGCAAGAACATGCAAGAAGTTAACAGTATATACAACTAGTACCTACAATTAGTACATACAACTAGTACCTACAAATAGTACATACAACTAGTACATATAACTAGACAATACAAAAAATACACAAATAGTATATACAACTAGTACAAAGAAGTAGTACATACAACTACTTACTATTACATACAACTATTACAACAACTAGTAACTGCTACTAGTATATATAACTAGTACATACAACTAGTATGCACATCTATATAGTCACTAGGTCATTCAACTAGTACATAAAACTAAAACTAGAAAATATATACAGCTAGTACATAGCACTAGTACATTCAAATGTACATACAACTAGTACATACAACTAGTACAAACATCTAGTTACTGGTGCATACAACTGGTAAATAAAACTAGTACATGTAACTATTACATACAATAACTAACTAGAACATATATATAACTAGTACTTGCAACTAGTACATACAACAAGTACATAAACCTAGTACATTCAACCAGTCCATACAACTAGTACTCACAGGTAGTACACACAACTAGTGCATATAATAGTACATACTACAATTACACAAAACTAGTACATCCACCTAGTACATATAACTAGTACATACAACTAGTAATTTTTAATTTTTAATTTATTAAATGATTTAGAAAAAACTGAATTACAGCAAGTATTATAAACAATAATGAAATGATGACATGGTAAATAACTTGAAATACGTTTGTCAATAGTACAGATTGTTTTATATGTGTCTGTTTTTAACTTGCATCCAGATCATGGTCTTTGAATATAACTGTGCCTGCTTGTCTGTCAGGAAGGATGCTAATCTCTTGTATGTGACTGTTGCTGCTGTGCCCATCCCACCCCTGGCAGAGAAGACTAGTAGGGTGAATGAGCCATGTTCCACTTCGAGGATCCTCCTTTCATAGCAGCGCCTCTTCTCTCTTTCATGTCTCCTGTATACTGACTCCATGGTGGACTTAAAGGTATTTGGTGCGTAAGGGTTGAAGACCCTTATGTCAAAAATTGCACCCTGGTGCTTGTCCCCCCAGAAGCCCTGTGCACGCACGTCCAGACTCGCCCCATCCTCGGTGTTCGCAGTTCTGTGCTGGAATTGTTCTCATAAAAGTGTTTGGAGATCCGGTTCCCCAGCAACATTGTGGCAGACCTCTGCAAGGAGGTTAGCAGTAATGTCTCTCATGTTGTTATGCCTGAGTGAAGGAAATCCACCATGTGCACAGCTCAAAGCATGCTCCACCATGAAATGCTTCCCACAGACACAATTACCTGGTGGGTCAGTTTCCATCCATAGCGTAGGCTAAGTGCATCCTGGAATGTACCTTTGTGTAGGTTGAACCCATGTTCAGTTAGGGGTAGCACTCCTAGCCAGCTAGATGCATCCTTCTCACGGCCACAATCCATAGACTTCTGCAGATCAGTGGAAAGGTTCTTGCGCAGTAAGGCAGCCTCAGCATTCTGTTTTCGGCATTGCTGAGCCTTGACTTTTTTGTCCTTGGTTTGCTCAATCTCTACCCTTGAAGGATAGGTTTGGTGTTGTTGAAGAATGTGCGCCGTCAGTGATCCTGTTATCTGTTGCGAACTGTCAAACATGAAGTTTGCGGACTTGGTGGGGTTGGGAATACCATGGCTACCCAGTCTATTGGGAAGTGCTAACAGGTCTCTCTCTTGTTCCGTGAAGGCACTTCTACCTGTGAGAGCTGGTAAGCATTTGTAGCGAATGGCATTCTCAAGAGGCTGAATGAGGTCACTGATGTTGGGGATCGTTCTCGACAAGTGCGTCCACTTACTGGAGAGGCCATGTGTCATAGCAGCGTATGCTGCATGCGGCTGGCTTCTGGTAATAACTGCCAACCGCTCCACTTCTCTTACCCACTCCTGAACCTTGCCCGTCACATATGTCTCCACAAAGGTCTGAGACCCCAGTGCAGCCCCTAGATGTCTCTGCCCTTCTCTGGTAATCTGCACATCAGTACCTTGAAACAGTTCAGCAGCCCGGGCTGTATGTTCCTCCTTGACAAAGAGCCATGACTTTGAGGCATTCGCATGATAACCGAAGTCTGGTCAAATCTCCTCCTTTATCCCACCAATGTTTAAGCTGATGGAGTTGGCCACTGGCAGAGGCATCATCAGCGAACCAGACTTGCTTTGCCTGACTCAACTTGTCCAGTTTGTGGATGAGAGTATAGTGGCAATGACATACATTGCTATTGCCAGGGGATCACCCTGAGTCATACCCTCTCTGGAGTAAATAACTTCTCCGTCAACAAACAGCTGGGCATCAGCACGGTATATATTCACTTTTGCAAGGGCAATTGATGGGCAAAGACGCAAGATGTTCTGAAGGGCAACTTGTCTGTTCAGGGAGTTGAAGGCGTTCATTGCATCTACCAGCAGTACTGCCTCGATGTTGGCATCTTGGACTTTTGGGCCTGCAGCAGCCAACACTGCTTTGCTGATAATCCTTCTGACCACTTCACCCATCCCTACTGGTCTAATCCCAGGACATTTGTCTAGGGCCACTTGTCTACAGGCAGTGAAGGCATCCAGGCCGGTGGGATCCACAAATTGCTGGCAGATGTGACGTACTACCATAGCCATTGCTTCATGCAGGTCCGCCGACTCCTTTCTAATTGATGACAGAAGGCGCCTCCCACCAGCAGCATCCATTCCGGATGGCCCTGCAGCCCCGTTTATTCTTAGGGCAATATGATGTATTAGAGGGCCATTGATCTGTTCATATAGGATAGGATGGGGAGTCTTGGTGGAATATTCTTCATTTATAACTACAGACATCTTGAGGGTTTGTGCTTCCGGATGCTTTTCCATCAATACCTCCCAAACAGTCCTACTTTCACCAGCACCACCTGGGACACAACTGTCTAGGCTCAGTCTCCCTCCTCTGCTGTGATCGCTCAGAAGTTGAATGGCCGCTCGAACATTGCCCATGAACATGAGATTGGCAAAGGAACGTGCTACCTGGGCGTTGAAACTTTCTCTGGAGAGGGAGTTGGTTCTGGAAGAAGGGCATCAATATCTCCCTGTTTCCACGATGTCAGCCTGCGCTATAGGCCTATAGGATGCTCCTTTGTTTTGGCAGATCTATGTGGCTTCTGAAGTAGTAAGGCAGTCATTGTCATCACACACTTAAGGGCAATTTGTTCCAGCGGAGAATTCTGGGTATAAGCATGGTATAGGTGACCAATTTCTGAAACGAAAGCTTTACCCACCTTAATTGAGGGAACCTTAAATGGTTTCCACACCAATGGACAGTCTCTGTGTAGGCATGATTTATCACTTCTGTTAATGTGGCTCCATCTACCTCACCCCATTTGAAGTTTGGCTCCTGGACTGCTGTAAATGATGGCAGGACGTTCGATGAGTCCTGGATATCCTCAATATATTCAAGGTTCTGGCCATCCAGGGTTGCTCCTGGGGTATCCTGGGTATCTGGTACGGCCAATATACTGACAGGAACAGAGTCGGTTGGGTTGTGTTCTTCTGGAACAGCCATGCTGTCTGATCCATCACCATTTGATCCTTGATGGTCGTCAATGTTGCAGCAACGTCCTCTTCTTATTGGGAGGCAATCAGAGCAGCGGTTCCTTGATTGAGCGCAGGAACAATTTAGACATCTGCTGTTACCGTTGCACCGGCAGCAGATTGGCATTCTTCTCAAAATCTCAGTGCGATTCTCAATCAATCACTCAATCAAAACACGAGGTGTCACCATTTTTTCTTTTTTCACATATTATACATACTACAAGTATATATTACAAGTACATAAAACTATTACATACAATTGGAACATACAACTAGCACTTTACTAGTACACAAAATTACTACATACAATTAGAACATGCAACTACTACTTCCATTTGAGTAAATACAACTAGAACCTCTACTAGTAATGCGTACTTACAACTAGTACATACAACTATATTGTACATTTAAATAGTAAATTCAATTTGTACAAACAACTAGTAAATACAACTAGTATATACGACTAATACATACAACTAGTACATCCAATTAGTACATACAACTAGTACTTACAACTAGTACATACAACTAGAACTACAACTAGTGCATAGAACTAGTACATATAACGAGCACATATAACTAGTACATACAATAATTATATTTAAACAGTGCATACACATATAACTAGTTCATATAAATTGTACATAAACTAGAACTACTACTAGTACAAACAACTAGTACATACAATTAGTACTCCAACTTGGACATAAAACAAGTACATATAATTAGTACAAATAACAAGTACATACGCCTAGACTACATACAACTAGAAACCAGTACAAACAACTACTACATACAACTAGTAACTGGTACATACTACTAGTACATACAACTAGTACATTAAACTAGTACATATAACTAGCATATACAAGTATTACATATAACTACGTACCACTAATACATAAAACTAGTACATACAACTAGTAAATACAGATGGTTACTAGTACATACACCTAGTACATACAACTAGTACATACAACTAATACATACAATTAGTACACAAAACTTGTCTATACAACTAATACATATAGCTAGTACATACAACTAGTACATATAACTAATACATCAACTACTTACTAGTATGTACAACTAGTACATACAACAAGTACATACATCAAGTTACTGGTACATACACTTAGTACATAAAAGTAGTACTTACAATTAGTAACTAAAACTAGTAAATAGAACTAGTACGTACAACAATTTCACATAATTAGTACATATACCTACATACAACTAGTACATACAACTAATTCATACAACTAGTACCTACAACTAGAACATATAACTAGTACATTCAACTAGTTACTAGTACATACCACTAGAACATGCAACTAGAACATAGAACTAGTACATAGAACTAGTACATAGAACAAGTATATACAACGAGAAAGTACGACTAGTACATACAACTAGTACGTACATCTAGTTACTAGTACATGCAACTATTACATGCAACTAGTACATACAACTAATAACTACAACTACTAAATACAATTAGTATATACAATTAGTTCATACATCTAGTACATACAACTAGTACATTAACTAGTGCATACAACTACTTAATAGAACACAAATACAACAAGTACATACAACTAGTACAAATATTCAACTTGTTCATGCAACAAGTACATACATCTAGTTTCTAGTACCAACAACTAGTAAATACAACTAGTACATAAAACTTTTAACTGTAACTAGTAAATATAACTATTACATACATAAAATCCACTTTACTAGTACATACATGTAGAAGGTCCAACTACATACAACTAGTTCAAACAACTAGTACATACAACTAGTACATATAACTAGTATATACAGCTAGTACTTACAACTAGTACATATAACTATATAGCAGATAAAACAATTATACACAACTAGTATTCAAATAGTCCATAGAGCTAGTACTTGCAAATAGTAAATTAAGATTGTTACAGTTCATACACCTAGTATATACAACTAGTACACACAACTAGTACATATAATTAGTACATGCAACTAATTACTAGTACATGCAACTACTACATACTATGAGTAAATACAACTAGTTCATACATCTAGTACATACAACTAGTACATACAAAATTACACACAATTTGTACATATGAGTTGTACATATAACTACATACAACTAGTTGAAACAACTACTACTTACGACTAGAACATACAACTAGTGCATACAGCTACTTCATAAATTTAGTACATAGAACTAGTACATAAAACTAGTACATGCAACTACTTACTAGTACATACAACTAGTTTATACAATTAGTACATACAACTAGTACATATAACTAGTACATACAACAATTACACACAACTAGGACATACACCTAGTACATATGACTAGATACAACCAGTACATATAATTAGTAAATACAGGTTGTTACAAGGACATACACCTAGTACATACAACTAGTACATACAACTAGTTCATAAAACTAGTACTTGCAACTACTAAAACAGATTGATACTATCACACACAATTAGTACATACAACTAATACAAAGAGCTAGTAAATACAGATTGTTACTAGTACTTACACTTAGTAAATATAACTAGTACCTGCAACTACTTACTAGTACATACAACTGGTACATACAATTAGTACATACAACTAGTACTTACAACTAGTACATACAACTAGAACTACAACTAGTGCATAGAACTAGTACATATAACGAGCACATATAACTAGTACATACAATAATTATATTTAAACAGTGCATACACATATAACTAGTTCATATAAATTGTACATAAACTAGAACTACTACTAGTACAAACAACTAGTACATACAATTAGTACTCCAACTTGGACATAAAACAAGTACATATAATTAGTACAAATAACAAGTACATACGCCTAGACTACATACAACTAGAAACCAGTACAAACAACTACTACATACAACTAGTAACTGGTACATACTACTAGTACATACAACTAGTACATTAAACTAGTACATATAACTAGCATATACAAGTATTACATATAACTACGTACCACTAATACATAAAACTAGTACATACAACTAGTAAATACAGATGGTTACTAGTACATACACCTAGTACATACAACTAGTACATACAACTAATACATACAATTAGTACACAAAACTTGTCTATACAACTAATACATATAGCTAGTACATACAACTAGTACATATAACTAATACATCAACTACTTACTAGTATGTACAACTAGTACATACAACAAGTACATACATCAAGTTACTGGTACATACACTTAGTACATAAAAGTAGTACTTACAATTAGTAACTAAAACTAGTAAATAGAACTAGTACGTACAACAATTTCACATAATTAGTACATATACCTACATACAACTAGTACATACAACTAATTCATACAACTAGTACCTACAACTAGAACATATAACTAGTACATTCAACTAGTTACTAGTACATACCACTAGAACATGCAACTAGAACATAGAACTAGTACATAGAACTAGTACATAGAACAAGTATATACAACGAGAAAGTACGACTAGTACATACAACTAGTACGTACATCTAGTTACTAGTACATGCAACTATTACATGCAACTAGTACATACAACTAATAACTACAACTACTAAATACAATTAGTATATACAATTAGTTCATACATCTAGTACATACAACTAGTACATTAACTAGTGCATACAACTACTTAATAGAACACAAATACAACAAGTACATACAACTAGTACAAATATTCAACTTGTTCATGCAACAAGTACATACATCTAGTTTCTAGTACCAACTACTAGTAAATACAACTAGTACATAAAACTTTTAACTGTAACTAGTAAATATAACTATTACATACATAAAATCCACTTTACTAGTACATACATGTAGAAGGTCCAACTACATACAACTAGTTCAAACAACTAGTACATACAACTAGTACATATAACTAGTATATACAGCTAGTACTTACAACTAGTACATATAACTATATAGCAGATAAAACAATTATCCACAACTAGTATTCAAATAGTCCATAGAGCTAGTACTTGCAAATAGTAAATTAAGATTGTTACAGTTCATACACCTAGTATATACAACTAGTACACACAACTAGTACATATAATTAGTACATGCAACTAATTACTAGTACATGCAACTACTACATACTATGAGTAAATACAACTAGTTCATACATCTAGTACATACAACTAGTACATACAAAATTACACACAATTTGTACATATGAGTTGTACATATAACTACATACAACTAGTTGAAACAACTACTACTTACGACTAGAACATACAACTAGTGCATACAGCTACTTCATAAATTTAGTACATAGAACTAGTACATAAAACTAGTACATGCAACTACTTACTAGTACATACAACTAGTTTATACAATTAGTACATACAACTAGTACATATAACTAGTACATACAACAATTACACACAACTAGGACATACACCTAGTACATATGACTAGATACAACCAGTACATATAATTAGTAAATACAGGTTGTTACAAGGACATACACCTAGTACATACAACTAGTACATACAACTAGTTCATAAAACTAGTACTTGCAACTACTAAAACAGATTGATACTATCACACACAATTAGTACATACAACTAATACAAAGAGCTAGTAAATACAGATTGTTACTAGTTCTTACACTTAGTAAATATAACTAGTACCTGCAACTACTTACTAGTACATACAACTGGTACATACAATTAGTACATACAACTATTATACATAACTAGTTCATACAACATTTACACAAAACTTGTAAATAAAACTAGTATATATAACTTCATACAACTAGTACATACAACTAGTAAATACAGATTGTTACAAGTACTTACACTAAGTAAATATAACTAGAACCTGCAACTACTTACTAGCACATACACCTAGTACATGCAACTAGTACATACAACTAGTATATATAACTAGTGCAAGCAACTAGTAAATACAGCTTGTAACTAATACATACAACTAGTTACTTCTACATAGAACTAGTTACTTCTACATACAACTAGTACATACAACTAGTACATATAACTAGTATATGCAACTACTTACTAGTACATACAACTAGTACATGCAATAAGTATATAGAACTAGTACTTATAACTAGAAAAAACAGCAATTACACTCAACTAGTAGATACAAATATTACATATAACTACATACAACTAGTACATACAACTAAAAATACAGATTGTTACTAATACATACACCTAGTACATACAACTAGTACATACAACTAGTACCTATAACTAGTACATGCAACTACAACTAGTAAATACAGATTGTTACTAGTACATACAATTAGTACACACAACTAGTACATACAGCTAATACTATCATCTAGTACCTATAACTAGTACATGCAACTACAACTAGTAAATACAGATTGTTACTAGTACATATAATTAGTACACACAACTAGTACATACAGCTAAAACTATCATCTAGTACATATAACTAGTACATACAACTACAAACTAGAACATATATACAACTAGTCCATACAACTAGTACATACAACAAGTACATATAACTAGTATATAAAACGGGTACACACAATTAGTTCATACAACTAGTTCATACAACTAGTACATGCAACTGGTACAAAAAACTACTACATATATCTAGTTACTAGTACATACAACTATTTACTATATACAACTAGTATATACAACTAGTGCATACACAAATTTTACACAACTACATACATGTGGTACATATAACTACATACAACCAGTTCAAACAACTAGTACATACAACTAGTACATACATCTAGTTACTAGTACATACAACTAGTACATACAACTAAGTACATCAAATTAGTAACTAAAACTAGTAAATATAAATAGTACATACAAACATTACACACAACTTGTACATATATACAGGTAGTACATATGACTACATTCAACTGGTTCAAACAACTACTACTTACGAATAGTCCTTACAACTAGTAAATACAGCTATTACATAAAATTAGTATATTGAACTAGTACATAGAAGTAGTACATGCAACAACTTTCTAGTACATACAACTAGTACATACAATTAGCACATACAACTAGTACATACATTAGTAAATACAGATTTTTACTAGTACATACACTTAGTACATATAACTAGTACACACAATTAGTAAATACAGATTATCACTAGTACAAACAACTAGTACATATAACTAGTACATGTAACTACTTACTAGAACAGACAACTAGTACATACAATTAGTAACTACAACTAGTAAATATAAATAGTACATACAAAAATTACACACAACTAGTACATACCAGTAGTACATATGACTACATTCAACTAGTTCAAACAACTACTACTTACGACTAGTACATACAACTAGTAAATACAGCTATTACATAAACTTTGTACATAGAACTAGTACATACAATTAGCACATACAACTAGTACATATAACTAGTGCACATAACAATTACACACACCCAGTACATACAACTAATACATATAACTACATACAACTAGTACATACAATTAGGAAAAACAGATTGTTACTAGTACATACAACTAGTAACTATAACTAGTACATGTAACTACTAAATACAGATTGATACTAGTACATACAATTAGTACATACAATCAGTACATACAATTAGTACATACTACTATTATATATATCTAGTTCATACAACAATTACACACAACTAGTACATACAATTAGTAAATACAGATTGTTACTTGTACATAAACCTTATAAATACAACTAGTATATACAACTAGTACATACACAAATTTCACACAACAAGTACATACAAGTAGTACATATAACTACATTCAACCAGTTCAAACAACTAGTATATACAACTAGTACATACATCGAGTTACTAGTACATACAACTAGTACATACATCTAGTTACTAGTACATACAACTAGTACATACAACTAGTACATACAATTAGTAACTACAACTAGTTAATATAAATAATACATACAAAAATTACACACAACTAGTACATAGCAGTGGTACATATGACTACATTCAACTAGTTCAAACAACCACTGTAAGTAGTACATACAACTAGTAAATACAGCTATTACATAAAATTAGTACATAGAGCTAGTACATACAACTAGTACATGTAACTACTTACTAGAACATATAAACTAGTACATACAATTAGTACATAAAACTCGTACATATAACTAGTGCATTCAACTATTAAATACACCTTGATACTGGTACATACAATTAGTACATAGAGCTAGTACATACTACTATTACATATAACTAGTTCATACAACAATTCCACACAACTAGTCCATACAACACGTAAATACAGATTGTTACTTGTACATAAACCTAGTAAATACAACTAGTACATACAAAAAGTATATATAACTAGTACATGCAACTAGTTAATGGAGATTGTCACTAGTACATTCAATTAGTACATACAACTAGTACATGCAGCTAGTTCATACAACTGGTACATTTAACTAATACATACAACTACTAACTAGAACATATATACAACTAGTAAATACAATTAGTACATATAACTCCATACATCTAGTTCAAACAACTAGTACATACAACTAGTAAATACAACTATTACATACAGCTAATCCATAAAACTAGTTTATAGAACTAGTACATACAGCTATAACATACAACCAGTTACTTTATAGTACATACAACTTGTAAATACAACTAGTACATATAATTGTTACCTACAATTAATACACAAAACTAGTAAATACAGATTGTTACTAGAACATATACCTAGTACATACAACTAGTACATGCAACTACTTACTAGTACATACAACTAGTACATACAATTAGTATATACAACTACAACATATAACTAGTAGTTCCAACCATTTCAAACAACTAGTTCTTACAACTAGTACATATAACTACATACAACTAGTTAATACAACTAGTACATACAACTAGTGAATACAGATTGTTAGTATTACATACACCTAGGACAAAAACTAGTACATACAACTAATACCTACAACCAGTACATGCAAATACTTATTAGTTACATACTGCCAGTGCATAAAATTAGTTCATAAAACTAGTCCATACAGCTAGTACATACAAGTAGTACATATAACTAGTACATACAACTACTTACTAGAACATATACACACCTGGTACATACAACTAGTACATACAACTAGTACGTACAACTAATACCTACAACTAGTTATTAGTACGTACAACTAGGACATACAACTTGTACCTACAACTAGTACATATAACTAGTACATACAGCTAGTACATACAACTAGTACATATAACAAGTAGATACAACAATTACATACATGTAGTACATACAACTAGTCCATGTAATTACGTCCAAATAATCCATCAGATAGTACTTACAACTAGTAAATAGAAATAATTACTAATTCATACACCTAGTACATACAACTAGTACATACAACTATAACATATAACTAGTACATGCAACTAATTACTAGTACATACAACTACTACAAAAAATTAGTAATTAAAATTAGTACATACATATAGTACGTACAACTAGTACATATAACTAGAGCATACAAGAACTTACTAAAACACATATACAACACATATACAACAAGTACATACAACTAGTTCAAACAACTAGTACAAACAACTAGTACATACAACTAATACATTCAATTGGTACATAGAACAAGTACATATATCTAGTTACTAGTACATGAAACGAGTAAATACAGCTAGTGCATAAAACTAGTAATGAAAACTAGTACTGATAGTACTGATATAACTAGTATATATATACAAAAAATTCACACAACTAGTAAATACAAGTAGTATATATAACTACACACAACAAGTGCAAACAACTAGTACGTACGACAAGTATATACTGATAGTTACTTGTAAATACAACTAGTACATACTAACTTCTACATACAACTAGTACATAAAACTAGTACAGAGAACTAGTACATACAACTAATACATACATCTAGATACTAGTACATACAACTAGTATATACAACTAGTACATACAAACTAGTAACTACAACTAGTAAATATATAAAGAACGTAGTACATATGTAAGGGTTTAGCGCTTCCAGAATTCGTTCAATCGCCAAAACACTTTAATGAACAGCACCGAGTATTCTTAGTCACTCGTAATACAGAGCACGTATATCAATAATACACAAAAGCTATTGTTCTACCTATCAGTGTGACTATATGATTACAGTGTTAACACAGAATAGTTAATCATCATCTACGTCATCACATCACCCCTGCCTTTGAAGCAAGCTCGTCCCGAGCTGAGGGTCTTGGCTTGAATCGTCGGAGGTCATATCTGGAACCTGTAGCCTCCTCATCCTCATCCAGGCTTCCTTCAAATAGTCTGGTTATCCATCTTGGGGGTTGTGCCCTCCCTTGACGGTTTGGGCCATACCAGTAGAACCCAGTGGGGAAGGAGGGGCATGGCTTGACTCTAGTCAAATAAATATGCAAAGGTCCATCTTCAGGAAAGTAAACATTGGTCACGGTTACATCTGGGTCTTGCCTGGTTAAGACCCTGTAGGGCCCATACCAAGGCCTGGATAGCTTTCTATATCTGCCGGTCTCTTCATGCGGAAATTTCACCAACACTAAGTCTCCTTGCTTGAGGGATATGGGAGTTGATCTCCTATCGTAAAACTTTTTATACTTAGCTTGGGACTTCTTGATCTGGGTGAGGGCCAATTCCCTCGCACTGGCTAAAGTTAGAATCAGTGTCTCCCGGAACTCAGACTGGTTGACTGGGTCACCTGAAAATGGGGGAAGGAAGGCAGCTTCTGTTGGGGTGGGGCAATCCATCCCAAACAAAAGAAAAGAGGGCTTTTCCCCAGTTGACTCGTGGGGACTGTTCCGGTAGGCCCACAATACCCCATGAAGGTAGCCCATATTTTCGAAATTGGCGGCCATTTTTAACACTGCGATAGGTCGTAGAACTTTGGGAACCCTTTAATCAAGTTCGGCTGTAATTTTTATACAAGAAACGGTCTTCGGTACGGCTTCATAGCCCATATTTTCGAAATTGGCGGCCATTTTTAACACTGCAACAGGTCGTAGAGCTTCGGGGACCCTTTAATCGGGTTCGACGGTAATTTTTATCCAAGGAACCGTCTTCGGTACAGCTTTATAGTCCATATTTTCGAAATCGGCGGTCATTTTTAACTCAGCGATTGGTCGTAGAGCTTCGGGGACCCTTTAATCAACTTCGGCGGTAATTTTTATCCAAGGAACCGTCTTCGGTACGGCTTCATAGCCCATAATTTCGAAATCGGCGATAGGTGATAGACCTTCAGGGAACCTTTAATCGTGTCCGGCGGCCATTTTTATCCAAGAAACGGTCTTTGGTACGGCTTCAATGCCAATATTTTGGAAATCGGCGGCCATTTTTAAGTCGACCATAGGTCATAGAGCTTCGGTGACCCTTTAATCGAGCCCGGCGGCCATTTTTATCCAAGAAACAGTCTTCGGTACGGCTTCATAACCAATATTTTCGAAATCAGCGGCCATTTCTAACTCGGCGATAAGTCGTAGAGCTGCGGGAACCTTTAATCGAGTCCGGTGGCCATTTTTATCCCAGGAACGGTCTCCGGTACGGCTTCATGGCCGACCATTTGTAAATCTGAGATAGATCGTTGGGCTTCGGGGATCCTTAAATCTGGTTCGACACCCATTTTTATCCTAGGAACCGTCTTCGGTACGGCTTCATAGCCCAAATTTTCAAAATCGGTGGGTATTTTTAACTCGGAGATAGGTAATAGAGCTTCAGGGACCCTTAAATCGGGTTCAGCGGCTATTTTTACCCTAGGAACAGTCTTCGGTAGAGCTTCATAGCTCACATATTTTTGAAAGAGGCGGCCACTTTTAACACAGAGATCGGTCGTAGAGCTTCAGGAGACCCTTTAATCGAGTTTGGCGGCCATTTTTATCCTAGGAATGGTCTTCAGTAGGGCTTCATAGCCCAAATTGTCAAAATCAGCAACCATTTCTAACTTGGTTATAGGTCGTAGAGCTTCTGGGACCTTTTAATTGAGTTCGCGGCCATTTTTATAATAGAAACTGACTTCTGTACGGCTTGAAAGCCCATATTTTTGAAATCGGCAGCCATTAGTAACTCTGAGGTAGGTTGTTGAGCTTCGGAGACCCTTAAATCGGGTTCGGCGGTCATTTTTATCCTTGGAATGCTCTTCGGTACGGCTTCATACCCCATATTTTCGAAATCGGCGGCCATTTTACCTCGGAGAAAGGTAGTAGAGCTTCGGGGACTTTTAGTCGGGTTCAGTTGCCATTTTTACCCTCAGGAGAGTCTTTGCTACAGCTGCATAGCCCAAACTTTTGAAATCGGCGGCCATTTTTTACTCAGATATAGATCATAGAGCTCCGGGGACCCTTAAATCGGGTTTCACAGCCATTTTTACCCTGGGGAGTGCCTTTGTTACGGCTACATAGACCAAACTTTTCAAAGCAGTGGCCATATTTATTTGCAGATAGGTCGTAGAGCTTCAGGGACCCTTAATCGACTCTCGTGGCCATTTTTATCGAAGAAACGGTCTTCGGCATGGCTTCATAACCCATATTTTCGAAATCGGCGGCCATTTTTAACACTGCCACAGGTCGTAGAGCTGCGGGAACCTTTAATCGAGTCCGGTGGCCATTTTTATCCCAGGAACGGTCTCCGGTACGGCTTCATGGCCCATATTTTCGAAATCGGCGACCATTTGTAAATCTGAGATAGATCGTTGGGCTTCGGGGATCCTTAAATCTGGTTCGACACCCATTTTTATCCTAGGAACCGTCTTCGGTACGGCTTCATAGCCCAAATTTTCAAAATCGGTGGGTATTTTTAACTCGGAGATAGGTAATAGAGCTTCAGGGACCCTTAAATCGGGTTTCACAGCCATTTTTACCCTGGGGAGTGCCTTTGTTACGGCTACATAGACCAAACTTTTCAAAGCAGTGGCCATATTTATTTGCAGATAGGTCGTAGAGCTTCAGGGACCCTTCAATCGGAGGCCATTTTTACCATTGGTAAGGTCTTCTGTACGGCTTTATGGCCCAAAGTTTGGAAATTGGCTGCCATTTTTACTCGGAAATAGGTTGTAAAGCTTTGGGGACCTTCAAATTCAGGTTCGGCTACATACAATTAGAACACACAACTACTACATACAATTAGTACATACAACTAGCACGTACATACAACTAGTACATACAACTAGTACATACAACTAGTTAACCATTTTATTATAATACGATAATTGTACAATAATATGACTATATATATATAGATAATAGATTTATATTGGATAAGTTTATGTATATAAAACAAGTAGTTCGAGTTTAAAAACTCGTGGGGCTGCCGCCCCCGAATTAACTCGAACTACTTGGCCGCATCGTTGGGATTTAATATATATATTCGTAATACTAACGATTGAGGACGCTTAAGTGTCCTGAACTTTATAAATAACGATGGAAAAGCTTCGTTAACTAAAGCTTCCTGAACGCCGCCATTTGCAAAAACGATGTATTGACGTATAAATTAAGTGTTACAATAGTTGCGTATGAACTTGTATTATATATATACCGACGTATAAAATAAGTGTTATAACAGTTGCGTATGAACCCGTATTATATATATAGATATATATATATATATCTTTCCGTAACATGAAGCCGTACAACGTAATCGGCATATGAAAACAATATAAGGGGCTGCCTGAGGCAGCCCCTAAAAACAATATCTAGCCTAGGAATTTGTTAGCTCGATGAAGTCTGGTACACTTAGCTTTTTGGATTAGTGTTTAGATCCTCTTAGGCATGTCACAGCAGATTGCAGTAGTGAGAAATTGAGCATACATCTCATCCAGTAGATTGTAGTTGCGTATGGTTGCCTCTTCTTTTCTTAAATTATGTGTGCTAATCGTTTCTAATCGTTTGTACATACAACTAGTACATACAACTAGTACATACAACTAGTACATACGACTAGTACATATAACTAGTACATATATATAACTAGTACATACAACTAGAACATATATACAACTACTAAATACGTCTAGTAAATACAACTAGTAAATATAACTATTACACACAACTAATACATAAAACTAGTACATACAATTAGTACATAAAACTACTACATAAAATTGAGGACATACAACTAGTGTATACTTAAAATTAGTAAATATAACTAGTACTAGTACATATATAAAACTAGTACATAGAACTAGTACATACAACAATTACACACAATTAGTACATAAAACTAGTACATACAATTAGTACATACAACTACTACATACAATTGAGTACATACAACTAGTATACACTTACAACTAGTAAATATAACTAGTACATACAACTAGTACTTACAACTAGTAAATACAACCAGTACTAGTACATAAAACTAGTATATACAACTAGGACATTCAATTAGTACCTACAACTAGTATATACATACAACTAGTTCTTACACCTAGTACATAAAACTACTACATACAATTAATACATATAACTAGTAAATACAACTAGTGCATACAACTAGTACAAACAACTAGTATTATAACTAGTACATAAAACTAGTAGTACATACAACTACTACATACAACTGGAACATACAACTAGTACTACAACTAGTTCATATAATTAGTACATACAACTTGTACATATACCTAGTACATTCAATTAGTACATACAACTACTACATAAACTAGTACGTACAACTAGTATCTACAACTAGTAAATATAACTAGAACTAGTACATCCAACTAGTACTTAAAATAGTACATACAACGAGTACCTACTTAGTAGATAGTTTTACTAATACTAGAACCTGCAACTAGTACATAAAACCAGTATATACAACTAGTACATCTAACAAGTACCTATACCTATTACCCAACTACTACATATAACTTTTACAAACACATATAACTGGTACCTTTAAAAAGCACATACACCTAGTACAAAAAATAAGAACCTACAAATAGGACATACAAATAGTACATACAAGTAGTATACAATTAGTACATACAACTAGTATACAGAAATAGTACATAAAACTATACATATAACTAGTACATAACTAGTACATGCAACTACTACATACAACTTCTACATACAACTAGTACCTACAATTAGTAAATATAACTAGAGCTAGTATATATAACTAGTGCATACAACTAGTACAAAGAATTAGTACATACAACTAGTACATGCAACTAGTACATACAACTAGTAAATGATAAATAGTACGCACCACTAGTACATACAGTTAGCACATACCACTAGTACATTCAACTAGTACATACAGCTAGGACAAACAGCTAAGACATATATATAACTAGTACATACATCTACTACATATAGCTAGTAAATACACATATACCTTTAATTATAAATAGTATATACAACTAGTACATACAGCTAGTGCATACAACTACTACATATAACTAGTACACAAACATATAACTAGTACATACACATAGTACATACAACGAGTTGATACAACTAATACCTACAACTAGTAAATATAACTGGTACTAGTACATACAACTAGTACATACAATTAGCAATAACAACTGATAAATATAACAAGTGCTATTACGTACAACTCTATAGTACATACCACTAGTGGCTACAGTTAGTAAATATTACCGGTACTAGTACATAGCACTAGTACGTTCAACTAGTACATAACTAGTACATCTAACTAAAACAAACAACTACTATATATAACTAATACATAAAAAATACATACATCTCGCACATACAACTAGTGCATACAACTAGTAAATACAACTAGTACATACAACTAGTACATACAACTAGTACATACAAGTAGTAGACACAATTAGTTCACAACTAAAAGTATATACATCTAGTACAGTGCAGTCCACCTAATTCGAATCTCCAGGGAATCAGGAAAATTTGAAATAACAGGAATTTTGAATTATCAGGATTATGTATAAAATAGCAAAGTGATGTCTAAACACCAAAAATACATTTGAAATATAATGAAAAAGAGAATATTACGCAGCCAAGTAGTAGTAGCAATGTCCTTTTTCTTCTTTCCAAATGGGGCATTGTGCACGAGATCGATAATCTCTAGTTTTCGTTCCAGAATAAGTGATTGGTACCGTGAACGTTGCATAGCTAGAGAATAACACCGTACTGAGAATAATTAATGACGATTTAGCTAAAATTCATAACCGTTAAAGGTGCGATTGCCTCTTAAATAACTTTGAGCTCGCTTATTTGTGTTGAAATACTTCCGTATTCTCTACGAAATAAACGAAAATTCCCAACGAATTGATATACTGGGGCTATACAGGGAATTGGAGTTCTATTCGAAATTGGCGAAATTTCGTGGAAAACCGATTCGAATTAAGTGGACGGCACTGTATATATATACAACTAGTACATACAACTAATAAGTATAACTAGTAAATATAATTTGGACTAGTACATACAACTAGTACATACAACTAGTGCCTACAGTTAGTTTGTATAACCAGTACTAGTACATACCACTCGTTCATGTAACTTGTACTTACAACTAGTACCTATGACTAGAACATAGACATATATCTAGTACATAAATATAGTACCTACAACAAGTACATTAAACTAGAACTCCAACTAGTATATAGAATTATTACATACAATTAGTACATACATCTAGTATATACAACTAATACATACCGCTAGTGCATACAACTACTACATATAGCTAGTACACAAACATATAACTAGTACATACATATAGTATATACAAAGAGTAGATACAACTAATACCTAAAAGTAGTAAATATTACTTGTACTAGTACATACAACTAGTTCATACAACTATTACATTCAACTAGTACATACAATTAGTACTTACAACTAATAAATATAACAAGTGCTATTACGTACAACTAGTACACACAACTAGTGGCTACAGTTAGTAAATATTACCAGTACTAGTACATAGCACTAGTACATTCAACTAGTATATAACTAGTACATATAACTAAAACAAACAACTACTATATATAACTAATACATAAACAGTACATACATCTCGAACATACAACTAGTGTATACAACTAGTAAATACAACTAGTACATACAAATAGTACATACAAGTAGTAGACACAACTAGTACACAACTAAAAGTACATACATCTAGTATTTACAACTAGTACATACAACTAGTAAATATAACTAGTAAATATAATTTGGACTAGTACATACAACTAGTACATACAACTAGTACATACAACTAGTGCCTAGAGTTAGTTAATATTACCAGTACTAGTACATACCACTCGTTCATGTAACTTGTACTTACAACTAGTACCTTTGACTAGAACATAGACATATAGCTAGTACATAAATATAGTACCTACAACTAGTACATTAAACTAGAACTCCAACTATTATATAGAATTATTACATACAATTAGTACATACATCTAGTACATACAACCAGTACAAACAACTAGGACATACAACTAGAATATACAAATAGTACATACAACTGGTCCATAATTAGTACATAAACTAGTACATAAAAGTAGTACATACAAATAGTACACACAAATAATATATGCAATTAGTACATACAACTATTACATTCAACTAGTACATATAACAAGGACCTACAACTAGTTAATTTAATTAGTACTAGTACGTACAACAAGTACCTACTTAGTACGTAGTTTTACAAATACTAGACCCTGAAACTAGTACATAAAACCAGTATATACAACTAGTACATAAAACTAGCATATACAACTAGGACATCAAACAAGTACCTAAAACTAGAACCCAATTACTACATATAACTAGTACATACACATATAACTGGTACCTATAAATAGCACATACACCTAGTACATACAATAAGTACCTACAAATAGTACATACAACTAGTACCTACAAGTAGTATACAATTAGTACATACAACTAGTATACAGAAATAGTACATAAAACTATGCATACAACTAGTATATCACTATACATACAACTAGTACATAAAACTAGTTCCTACAAGTACAACATACAACTAGTACATACAAATAGTACATACAAAAAAAACCTACAAGTTGTAAATATAACTTGTACTAGGACATACAACTAGTTCATACAACTATTACATTCAACTAGTACATACAACTAGTCCCTACAACTAGTGAATATAACAAGTGCTAGTACCTACAACTAGTATATACAACTAGTGGCTACAGTTAGTGAATATTACTAGTTCTAGTACATACCACTAGTTAATACTACTAGTACATACAACTAGTACATACAACTAGTACATAACTAGTACATATTACTAGTACAAAAAGTACTATATATAACTAGAACATAAAAAGTACATACATCTTGTCCATACAACTAGTGCATACAACTAGTACATACAACTAGTAAATACAACTAGTACATAAAAATAGTACATAAAACTAGTACATAAAACTATTAAATACAACTAGTACATTCAACTGGTCCATATAACTAGTACATACAACCACTACATACAACTAGAGTCTAGCACATACAAATAGTACATAGAACTATTCCATACAGCTACTACATACAACTAGTATCTGGCACGTACAACTACTGCATACAACTAGTACGTATAACTAGTACAAACAACTACTATATATAACTAGTACATAAAACGTACATACTTCTAGTATATACAACTAGTGCCTAAAACTAGTAAATACAACTAACACATACAACTAGTACATACAACTAGTACATACATGTAGTAGACAGAACTAATACACACAACTAGTACATACAACTAGTACATACAACTAGTACATACATGTAGTAGACGCAACTAGTACACACAACTAGTACATACAACTAGTACATATACCTAGTTCACACACATATAACTAGTATATATAAATAGTATGTACATTAACCCTTTATTGACCGCAAACGATATACATCGTCATGATAATTATATGCAGCCGATAACCGTTGACGTTATACATCGTGAAAGATAGGCCGCAGGATTTCCCGGCACATTATTAGCATATGCGCCCCCAAAGTAAACTCTAACAGGTGTTAAGTGGTCGTAAGACAGTTGCACTTTACGATTAGTGCACACAGGTGACAGGAACCTTCCCTCCATTACAAAAAAAGCCTTTGAATTAACTGTATACCTACCGTGTAAGTGAAGAGAAGTGACCAGGCTCTGAATGCAACCGCATAGGGTTAGGGTTAGGGTTAGTGCCTGGTCCGTTCTCTTCACTTGATCTGAAAGGTTAACTTGACGAGAATCCACTTCCTCATTCGAAAAAAACTTAACTTACACGTAGCACTTACGTACATCATGTGGCCTTTGAAAAAGTCAGTCATAAAGTATATGGCCACCCACGCAATAAGTTGGCACAGAAAGGGTTAAACTAGAACTCCAACTAGTTCATAGAATTATTACATACAATTAGTACATACATCTAGTACATGCAACTAGTACAAACAACTAGGACATACAACTAGTAAATATAACTAGTAAATATAATTTGGACTTGTATATACAACTAGTACATACAACTAGTCCCTAAAGTTAGTTAATATTCCCAGTACTAGTACATACCACTAGTTCATGCAACTTGTTCTTACAACTAGTACCTATGACTAGCACATAGACATATAACTAGTACATAAATATAGTACATACAACTAGTACTTTAAACTGGAAATCCAACTAGTATATAGAATTATTACATACAATTATTACATACAGTTAGTTCAAACAATTATAACATACAACTGCTACATACAACTAATACCTATAATTAGTAAATTTAACTTGTACTTGTACATACAACTAGTGCATAGTACCTACAGCTAGTAAATATTACCAGTACTAGTACATACAACTAGTTATTAGAACTAGTATATGCAACTAGTACATAACTTATGCATACAGTTAATATACACAACTAGTACACACAACTAGTACATACAACTAGTATATACAACTAATACATACAACTAGTATAAAACTAGTTCCTACAACTAGTACATAAAGCTAGTTCATACAATTACAACATACAACTAATACATACAACTAGTACATACAGCTAATACCTACAACTAGTAAATAAAACTTGTACTAGTACATACAAGTAGTTCATACAACTATAACATTCAACTAGTACATACAAGTAGTACCTACAACTAGTAAATATAACAAGTGCTAGTACATACAACTAGTACCTACAACTAGTGGTTACAGTTAGTAAATATTACCAGTTCTAGTACATACCACAAGTTAATACTACTAGTCCATACAACTTGTACATAACTAATACATTCATTTAATATAATTAATTAATATAGCTAGAACTTGTACATAAAACTAATACCTATTAAGTATCTAGTTTTACTAGTACTAGAACCTCCAACTAGTACATACAACTAGTATAGAACTAGTACATACATATAGTACATAAAACTAGTTCATGCAATTAGAACATACAAGTTCTACATACAACTAGTACATACAACTGATACCTACAACTAGTAAATATAACTTGTACTAGTACATAAAACTAATTCATAAAACTATTACATTCAACTAGTACATACAACTAGAACATACCTAGTACCTAGCATAACTAGCACAAGAATCAACAACTAGTATATGTACCTAGTACATAATAACTAATACTTACACCTGCTAAATATGACATACAGTACATACACAGATAACTCATAGAACGAGTACATAATACTAGAACATACAACTTCTATATGCAACTAGTACATAACTAGTACATGTAACTACTACATACAACTTCTACATACAACTAGTACCTACAATTAGTAAATATAACTAGAGCTAGTACATATAACTAGTGCATAAAACTAGTACAAACAATTAGTACATACAACTAGTACATGCAACTAGTATATACAACTAAATAGTACCCACAACTAGTACATATATACAATTAGCACATACAACTAGTACATTCAACTAGTACATACAGCTAGGACAAACAGCTAAGACATATAATTAGTACACACACCTACTACATATAACTAGTAAATACACATATACCTTGTAATTAAGAATAGTATATACAACTAGTACACACAGCTAGTGCATACAACTAGTACACATTACTAGTACACAAACATATAAATAGTACATACACATATAACTGGTTCTTATAAATAGTACATACACATAGTACATACAAAGAGTAGATACAACTAGTACATACAACTAGTACATACAACTAGAAACTAGTACATACAACTAGTTCATAGAACGAGTACATAATACTAGAACGTACAACTTGTATATACAACTAGGATATAACTACTACATACAACTAGTGCCTACAACTAGTAAATACAACTAATACTAGTACATAACACTAGTACATACAACTTGTACATGCAACTGGTACATACAACTAGTACAACCAAATAGTACATACAACTAGAACATACAACTAGTACATAAACTAGTACAAACAAATAGGACATATAGCTAGTACATACACCTACTACAAATAACTACTACATACACATATACCTATAATACATACAACTAGTACACCCAGCTAGTGAATACAACTAGTACATATAGCTAGTACACAAACATAAAGTTGGTACTTATAAATAGTACATACACATAGTACATACAACTA
The DNA here is from genome assembly GCA_947172415.1 of Chondrosia reniformis. Taxonomy (NCBI): domain Eukaryota; kingdom Metazoa; phylum Porifera; class Demospongiae; order Chondrillida; family Chondrillidae; genus Chondrosia; species Chondrosia reniformis. The sequence goes on from OX359196.1 coordinate 3,220,389, forward strand.
GTACATACAACTAGAAACTAGTACATACAACTAGAAACTAGTACATACAACTAGTTCATAGAAGGAGTACTTAATACTAGAACTTACAACTTGTATATAAAACTAATAAATAGCTACTGCATACAACTAGTACAAACGACTAGGACATATAACTAGTACATACACATATAACTAGTACATACACCTACAACATATAACTAGTACATACACATATACCTAGTTATTATAATAGTATATACAACTAGTACATACACCTAGTGTATACAACTAGTACATATAACTAGTTCACAAACATATAACTAGTACTTGCAACTAGTATATATAACTAATACATAAAAATATAACTAGTACATATAAATAGTGCATCCACATAGTACATACAAGTACTACATAAAACCGGTACATACAACTACAAACTAGTACATACAATTAGTACATACAACTAGAACATACAACTACTACATATAGCTAGTACATACATGTAGTACACACAACTAGTACATAAAACTAGTACATAGAACTGGTTAATATCTGGTACATACAACTAGTACATACAACTAGTATATACAATTAGTACATACAACTACCACATAAAACTATTACATACAACTAGCACATACAACTAGTACATACAATTAGTACATACAACTACCACATAAAACTATTACATACAACTAGCCCATACAACTAATAAATATAACTAGTAATAGTACATTCAACTAGTAAGTGCAATTAGTAAATACAACCAGTATATACATACAGCTAGTACATACAAAGAGTACCTATACCCAGTACATAAACATATAATTAGTACATATAAATAGTAAGTACAACTAGTACGCATAACTAGTACAAACAACTACTACATATATCTAGTACATAAAAATATAACGAGTACATTTAAGTAGTACATATAAATGGTACATATAACTACATACAAATAGTACATACAACTAGGATATACAGAGAGTTACTAGTACATACCACTGGTACACACAACTAGCACATACAACTAGTACATAAACTAGTACATGTAACCAGTACATATAACTTGCACATACAACTAGTACATATTACTAGTACATGCATTTATGACACACAACTAGTACATATTACTAGTTCATACAACTACTACACAAACCTAGTCCATATAATTAGAACATACAACTAGTACACAAAACTAGTCCATATAACTAGAACATACAACTAGTACATACAGTTAGTACATCCAACTAGTTACTAATACGTACCCCTAGTACCTACTACTAGTACATTACACTAGTAACTACAAGTAAATATAACTAGTAAACACAACAATTACGCACAACTAGTACATACAACTAGTACATATAACTACAACTAGAGCAAACAACTAGTACAAAAAACTAGTGAATTCAGCTTGTTACTAGTACATATAACTAATACATACAATCAGTACATACAACTAGTTAGTAGTTTGTACAACTAGTACACACAACTAGTAAATACAACTAGTTAATACAACTAGTCCTTCAACTAGTATATAGAAGTAGTATATATAACCAAAACATATAACTTGCACATACAACTAATACATACAATTAGTTCATACAACAAGTTACTAGTACATACGACTAGGACTTCCAACTAGTACATACAGATATTTAGCAGTACATACAACTAATAACAAGTCCATACTACTAATACATATGACTAGTACACACAACTAGTACCTACAAGTAGTAAATATAACTAGTAAAAACAACAATTACACGCAATTTGTACATACAACAACTACATATAACTAGTACATACAACTAGTATATACAACTAGTATCTAGTACATAAAACTAGTACATATATCTAGTACACACAGTGAGTTACAAGTTCATACAACTAGTACATACAACTAGCTATGAGTACATACAACCAGGACATACAACTAGCTACAAATACATACAACTTGTACCTAAAACTAGTATATACAACTACTTCATAAAACTAGAACATAGAACGATTACTTACAACTAATAAATAAATCTACTACATACAACTAGTACATAAATCTAGTCTTACAAATAGTACATACAACTAGTACACAAAACTAGTCCATATAACTAGAACATAAAACTAGTACACAACTAGTACACAACTAGTACATACAACTAGTACATAAAACTCTTACTTACAACTAGTACATACAGCTAGTACATAAAACTCTTACTTACAACTAGTACATACAACTAGTATTTAGAACTAGTACATACAACTAGTACACACAACTAGTACATATTACTAGTACATGCATTTATGACACACAACTAGTACATATTACTAGTTCATACAACTACTACACAAACCTAGTCCATATAATTAGAATATACAACTAGTACACAAAACTAGTCCATATAACTAGAACATACAACTAGTAAATACAACTAGTACATACAACTAGTACATAAAACTAGTCCACACAACTAGTTCACAAAACTAGTACATATAACTAGTACATACATCTAGTACATACAACTATTACATTAAACTAGTGCCAAAACTAGTATATACAACTAGTATATACAACTAGTACATATAACTAGTCCACACAACTAGTTCACACAACTAGTATATATAACTAGTACATACAACTAGTACACACAACTAGTACATAAAACTAGTATTGAGTACATACGAGTTCATCAAACTAGTACATACAACAACTTCATACAACTTGTACATAAAACTGTTACTTACAACTAGTACATACAACTAGTATATATTTACAACTAGTACATACAACTAGTACACACAACTAGTACATATTACTAGTACATACAATTACGACACAAAACTAGTACATATAATTAGAACATACAACTAGTACATACAGGAAGTACATAACTAGTATATGTACCTTATACATACACCTAGTATATATAACTAGCACATACAACTAGTGTGTATAAATAGTACAATCAACTAGTACATACAACTATTTCTTACAACTAGTAAATATAACTAGTACCAGTACCTAACACTAGTGCATACAACTGGTTCATACAACTTATACATACAACTAGACCCTACAACTAGTTACTAGTCCATACAACCAGTACTAACATGGTATATACAACTAGTACATTCAGCTAGTTTTTATAGAACTATTAATACCAATTAGTACATACAACTAGTACATACAACTAGACCATACAATAAGTTACTAGTACATACAACTTTTACATAAAACTAATGCTACAGCTAGTATATACAACTAGTATATACAACTAGTACATATAACTAGTACACACAACTAATTCACACACTAGTACACACAACTAGTACATATAACTAGTACATACAACTAGTACATTCTAGTAGTACATACAACTAGTACACACAACTAGTACATACAACTAGTTCACACAACTAGTACCTACCCAGTAGTTAGTATAACTAGTACTAGAACGTACAACTAGTACCTACAACTAGTACATACCACTAGTTTTTACAACTAGTACACACTACTATTACAAATAAATAGTGCATACAACTAGTACATGCAACTAGTACATACAGATAGTACATATTACTAGTACATACAACTAGTACATACAACTGGAATATACAACTAGTACATTCAACTATTACATAAAACTAGTGCTACAGCTAGTATATACAACTAGTATATACAACTAGTACATATAACTAGTACACTCAACTAATTCACACACTAGTACATACAACTAGTACATATAACTAGTACACACAACTAGTACATTCTAGTAGTACATACAACTAGTACACACAACTAGTACATACAACTAGTTCACACAACTAGTACCTACCCAGTACTTAGTATAACTAGTACTAGAACGTACAACTAGTACCTATAACTGGTACATACCACTAGTTATTACAACTAGTACACACTACTAGTACAAATAAATAGTGCATACAACTAGGACATGCAACTAGTACACACAGCTAGAACATATTATTAGTACATACAACTAGTACATACAACTAGTACATGCAACTAGTACACAAAATTAGAACATAGAACTAGTACATATTACTAGTATATAGAACTAGTACATACACCTAGTAAATAACTAGTATATATAAATAGTTCATACACCTAGTACAAACAACTAGGACATGCAAGTAATATATACATACAACTAGTATATGCAATTCATACATACAACTACTACATGCAACCACTACATACAACTTGTACCTACAACTATTCAATATAACTAATACTAGTATATACAACTAGTTTTTACAACCAGTACAAACAACTAGTACATTCAACTAGTTCACACAACTAGCACCTACCTAGTACTTAGTATACCTAGTACTAGAACGTACAACTAGTACCTACAACTAGTACATACCACTAGTTATTACAACTAGTACATACTACTAGTACATATAAATAGTGCATACAACTAAAACATACAACTATATAGTACATACAACTAGTACATATAACTAGTACATACAACTATTCACTATAACTTGTACAAACAACTAGTACACAAACTAGTATTGAGTATATACAACTCTTACATATAACTTGTACAACAAATAGAACATACAACTAATAGGTACAACTAGTACATATAACTAGTACGCACAACTAATACACACAACTAGTATCGAGTACATACAAGTAGTTCATACAACTAGTCCAAACAATTAGAACATACAACTAGTACATACAACTGGAACATACAACTAGCACATACAACTAATAAATACAACTAGTACATATAACTTGTACATGCACCTAGTTACTAGTTAATACAACTAGTACATACAACAAGTAACTACAACTAGTAAATATAGTTAGTAAATAAACAATTACACCCAACTAGTTCATAGAAGTATTAGAAAGAAATAGTACACACAACTACTACATAAAACAAGCATATACAAAGGCTGGGATTGTTGCACAAACCTTAAAGTAAATAATAAGACAAGATGTTCGAGTTTAAAAAACTTGTGGGGCGTCAGATGCCCCTAAGTAAACTTGAACTACTTGGCTGGTTCTTATAGATATCCGGTTAAGCCATTTCCGATCGACTCTTGTTGGCCGTCAATTTTTCAAGGCCATATATCGTAGAAAACGTTTTTGTGCAAGCTCTACGTTACATAGCATTTGTAAGGGTGGTTTGTAAGTACATTTCGTTCAATGTTCTACGCTAAGGAAGAGAAAGCTAATTTTAAGCTAGAAAACGAAGGCTAGCCGCACGTCTGCCATTTTTTGACAGATATATACAGTGCAAGTTACAATATACTAAGGTAATCTAAATAAATAAATAAATAATATAATATAATAATTCATATGGTTCCAAGAAAGGATCTAGAAACAAAATGGGCATATCATCATAAAGTATAGGGTATAAAACTCGTTTTAAATTAAGGGATTTCTTATTTAGGCCTCCGTTCGTTAGAAAACGGAGGACAAAGTCTGCATATAAAAGACCAAGGACTATAGAAAACCGATGGAAAATTTATATTCAAACCATGTGTTATATTAATAAAAAATTTTCATTTGTCAGATAACTGTGAAACCAATAAATATCGTGGTACATGTGCATAGGAAATGTCTGGCGAAGTTTTGCTTAATTAAATGAGCAAAATAATCAAGATAATAATGAAGAATTCAATGTTACGATTGCAAAATCTGATGATGTATTATGATGTTTCTCTTGTGCGTCACCAACACCTCTCGTATGTCGCTCCGTAAACATTTAGTGGATCTTGTGACATTGCGAAAACGTCACCTCCTTCGTTGCTAAAGAAGATCATCCCTTTCGTGAACGGCTATGACAAGTCGACGCTCTCCTACGAGAAGGAGCTACGGAATAAGTGAGTTGCAGCGAAGGTTAGATAAAGTGTATTTGTATACGTTCATGTTATGTTTAAGCCTGAATTGTTGCTATATATATTGATGTAAAATAAATAAAATAAATTCGTTTAGACGACCGTAGTAAAACTTTGGTAGTTTAAGCTCCGCCATCTCTTCTTTTGTTTTCTGTTAATTATTTTTACCTATCCATGTGTGTACATACGTATGAAGGAGTGTAATTGGATACGTAGGGGTGGATTTGGATAAATATGCATGCGTGCAAGCTCATACGGTACATATAGTCAATCTCTGAGTATATTGCTAGCCCCAGCAAAAGTATACTTACAATTGATAATAATATATATATATATATATAATTAATTCAATCAAGTACTACACAATGCAAGTTACAAATTTATAAACGGATGCAAGTATATATATTAATATATTTTTACTTGCAATTGTCCATGTGTAGCAATAAGGAGTGCTATATTAAGCGTGTTTAAATACAATCAAGTACTGCACAGTGCAAGTTACAAATTTATACACGGATGCAAGTGACTCCCAAGATAATCACACTGAGGTATATAATATAATACGGATGCAAATGACTCCCAAAATAATCACAATCATGTATATTAAACGCTACAAGGTAGTACTAGTACTTAGTACTAAGTTGTGAAAAGGTAATTGGAAAACCATGCGTTTAACCTTATATGATCTGTAGAGACTATACTACTCTGTATGCAGCAGTTGAGAATTTCAGTGTGGCTAAAGTCTTGTAGCTATTAATATACGTGTTTGTGATTATTTTGGTTGTCATTTGCATCCATATTATATTATATACCTCAGTGTGATTATCTTGGGAGTCACTTGCCTCCGTATATAAATTTGTAACTTGCACCATATACAGTACAAATTACAGGTAATCTAATATAATATAATATAATATAAATAAATAAATAAATAATATAAATAATTCATATGGCTCCAGGAAAGGACCTAACAACAGAATGGGCATAGTATCATAAAGTTTAGGGTATAAAACTCGTTTTAAATTAAGGGATTTTTGATGTAGGTCTCCGTTTGTTTGAAAACGGAGGACAAAGTCTGCATATAAAATGCCATAGGACTATAGAAAAGCTATAGAAAATTTATATTGAAACCAAGTGTTGTATTGATAACAAATATCAATTGGTCAGATCACTGTGAAACTGATATATATCATGGTACATGTGTATGTCAAACGTCTGGTGAAGTTTTGCTTAATTAAAGTTGCAAAATAATCGAGATATACTGAAGAATTCAAGCTTAAAATTGCGCAATCTGGTGATGTATTGTGATGTTGCTCTAGTGCGTCATCAACATCTTCGCATTTAGTGGATTATCATGTGACATTGCAAAAACGTCACCGCCTCCTCGTTGTTACAGAAGATCATCCTTTCGAGAACGGCTATGACAAGTCGACACTCTCCTATGAGAAGGAGCCACGAAATAAACGAGTTGTAGCGAAGGTTAGATAAAGTGTATTTGTGTACGTTTCCGTTAAGTTTGAGGCAGAATTGTCCCTATATTGATGCAAAAGAACTTCTTATAGTCGACCGTATAGCTCTGTCTTCTCTTCTTACATTTTTTACTTGTCCATGTGTAGGAATTAGGAGTGTTTGTTGCAATCATTATGAGAATGAAGCCTTGTTGAGCGTCAGCAACATAAATTTACTAATTTCCTACTTGATATTCCCATTCCTTTATTTCTGATGAAGACTTCCGGGTTGAAACGTCCAGAATTAGTAAATTTATGTTACTGATGTTCAACAAGGCTTTATTCTTATCCATGTGTGTACGTTTTCCATGTGTACAGTAGAATCTCATAACGAAATTGCTCATAGTGAATGTCTTAAGTATAGTGAAGGCTAATTACACTCAAGTACACTACACAGTGAAAGTTACTGGCAATATTAAAATTACAATCAAGTACTACACAGTACAAGTTACAAATTTAAGAGGGCCAAGTGACTGTACAATATTAAAATGACAATCAAGTACTAGCTACACATGCAGTGCAAGTTACAAATTTAAAGAGATCCAAGTGACCCCTAGGATAATCAGTATTTTAAACAGTACAAGACTTTAGTCACACTAGTACTGTTGCAGGCTTTTAAATCCTCAACTACTGCATAGAGAGTAGTAGTTGATACAGATCATCCAATTGCATGGTAGAACAATGGCCTACCAATTACCTTTTCACATCTTAGTATAGACTGAAGATGATGCATCTGCATGCCATATATCAACAAAGGTTCCAGTATTAAAGGGGTCTCAGCTAATAACCACAGCAGATTTGATTTGCCTTGTGAGGGAGCTAAGAACACCGACGGTTGGTTGCATGCATTTGCATAATCAACAGGGTTAGAGACCATTTTGCAACTTGTACACAAGGGACATAACATACGTATATAAAGGCCTTGGCCTTTTTTGTCCTATCCTAGGGGTCACTTGGATCTCTTTAAATTTGTAACTTGCACTGCATGTGTAGCTAGTACTTGATTGTAATTTTAATATTGTACAGTCACTTGGCCCTCTTAAATTTGTAACTTGTACTGTGTAATATTGCCAGTAACTTTCACTATATATATATATATACAAGACTATGAACAGGAAGCCATACGCTAACATGATTCTGAAAACAATATAGGGATGCCTGCATCGCCCCAACTAGTACATACACCTAGTACATACAACTAGACCATACAACTAGTTACTAGTACATACAACTACTTCATACAACTAGTACATAGAACTAGTACTTACAATTAGTACATACATCTAGTACATAAAACTATTAAATAAAACTAGTGCTACAACTAGTATTTACAACTAGTATATACAACTAGTACATATTCTTATTACATATACATATAACTAGTACTTACAAATTACTACTACTTACATCAACTTGTATCTAGTACATGCAACTAGGATCTACCTAGTACCTAGTATAACTAGAACTAGAACCCACAACTAGTATATACAACCAGTACATATAACTAGTATATAAAAATAGTATATACACCTAGTACATACAACTAGGACATATAGGTAATATATACAACTAGTACACACAACCAGTGCATACAACTAGTGTATAGATACACCTAGAAACTGGTACATGCAACTAGTACATAGAATGAGTATATAAAACTCATACATACGACTTGTACGAACAACAAGACACTAGTGCATACAGCTGGTTCATAGAAGGTGAATATAAAACTACCACATAAAACTAGTAAATACAACTAGTACAGAGTTAGTATATACATGTTATATATACATACAACTAGTACATACAATTGGTACATAACTAGTACATACAACTATTACATACAACTAGTACATGCAATTCGTACATACAACTACCACATGCAAAAACTACATACAACTTGTACCTACAACTATTAAATATAACTAATACTAGTCCATACAACTAATACATAGAACTAGTACATACACCTAGTACATAAAATTGGTACATACAACTAGTACACACAAGTTCTACATATAACTAGTACATATAACTAGAAACTAGTACATGCAACTATATAGTACATAAAAGGAGTACATAAAACTAATACATACAACTAGTACGAACAACAAGATATTAGTACATACATCTACTTCATGGAACGTGAACATAAAACTCCCACATAAAAATAGTATATACAACTAGTGCACAGCTAGTACATACAAGTTATATATACATACAACTAGTACATACAATTGTTACATAACTAGTACATGTAACTACTACATACAACTTGTACCTACAACTATTAAATATAACTAATACTAGTCCATATATCTAGTACATAAAACTAGTACAAAAACCTAGTACATAAAATTAGTACATACAACAAGTACACACAACTAGTACAGATAACTAGTACATACAACTAGTACATAGAACTAGTACATACCTCTAGGACATAGAACAAATACATAAAATTAGTACATACAACTGGTGCATACAACTGGTACATAACTCGTACATACAACTAGTACATACAACTAGTACATATATTTATTACATACAAATGTAACTAGAACATACAAAAAGCACAACAACTTGTATATAGTACATGCAACTAGGATCTACCTAGTACCTAGCATAACTTGAACTAGAACCTACAACTAGTATATACAACTAGTACATATAACTAGTACACACACATATAACTAGTATATATAAATAGTACATACACCTAGTACACCCAACTAGGACATACAAGTAATATACACAACTAGTACACACAACCAGTGCAAACAAGTAGTAAATACAACTAGCAACTAGTACATGCAACAAATACATAGAAAGAGTACATAAAACTCATACATACAACTATTAGAAACAACAAGAGACTAGTACATACAACTAGTTTATAGAACGTCAACATAAAACTACCACATAAAACTAGTATATACAACTAGTACACAGCTAGTACAGACAAGTAATATATACATACAACTAGTACATACAACTAGTACATATAACTATTACATTAAACTATTACATACAACCATTACATACAACTTGTACCTACAACTAGTAAATATAACTTGTACTAGTACATATATACAACTAGTAAAATCAACTAGTACATACAAATAGTACATACAAATAGTACAAACAGCTATTACATTAAACTTGTACCCACTTAGTAACCACTATAACTAGTACTAGAACCTATAACTATTACATACACCTAGTACATACAACTAGTACATATACTTATTATATACACATATAACTAGTACACACAACTACTACATAGAACTAGTCCATACACATATAACTAGAACATATAAATAGTACATATAACTAGTACTTTCAACTGAAACATAAAACTAGCACAAACAACTAGTATTTATAACTAGTAACTAGCAAAATCAATTAGTACATAACTAGTACATACAACTAGTACATACATCGAGTACATAAAATTATAGTACATACAAATATTACATTCAGCTAGAAAATTAAACTAGTACCTACAACTAGTACGTACAATTATTACCTACAACTAATAAATAAAACCAGTACTAGTACATATAACTAGTGCATACAACTAGTACATACAATTTGCTACGAGTACATACAACCAGTACATACAAATAGCTACGATGTACATACAACTTGTACCTTAAACTAGTATATATATACAACTACTTCATAAAACTAGCACATAGAACGATTACTTACAACTAGTAAATACATCTACTACATACAACTAGTACATAAAACTAGTCCTACAAATAGTACATACAACTAGTACACAAACGTAGTCCATATAACTAGAACATACAACTAGTACATACAACTAACACATACAGGTAGTACCTACAACTAGTTAATATTACCAGTACTAAAACCTACAACTATTGCCTCCAACTAGTATACACAACTAGTACATATAATTAGTATATACATATAGAACATACAACTAGAACTTTCAACTAGTAACTAGTTCATACAACTAGTACATCCCTAGTTGATACTACTAGTACATACAACTAGCACAAACAACTAGTACAAAACTAGTACATACAAGTAGTACCTACAACTAGTTAATATTACCAGTAATAGTACCTACAACAATTTCATACAACTATTTCATACAATTAGTTCATACAACTAGTTCAAAAATAATCCATAAAACTAGTTAATACAACTAGCACAAACAACTACTACTTAAATAGTACATACAACTAGTCCATTCAACTAGTACATGTTACTAGTTCATACAACTAGTAAATATAACTACTACAAACAACTAGTACCTTCAAGTTGTACATAAAACTAGCAAGGAGAATATACAACGAGTACATACAACTAGTATAAACAAGTACTTCATTCAACTAGTACATATAACTATAACCCTCAAATAGTGCATAAAACTAGAACTACCACTAGTACCTACAACTCGTACACACAACTAGTATATATTACTGGTACATACAACTAGCACATACAAACAGAACAAACAACTAGGACATACAATTAGTAAATAGTGCATACAACTAGTACATATAACTAGTGCATACAAGTAGTACCTAAAACGAGTTAATAAAACCAATAAAAGTACCTACAACTAGTTAATACAACTAGTTCATACGATCTTGGCGATAGTACATCCTTCAAACAACTTGTACATAAATAGTGCATACAACTAGTTAATACAACTAGCACAAACAACTATATACAACAAAACTAGTATATACAACTAGTACATACAACTAGAACATACAATTAGTACATAAAACTATTACATTAAATCTCTACATACAACTTGTACCTACAACTAGTAAATCAACCTAGTACTAGGACATACAACTATTCCATACAACTAGTACATGAAACTAGTTCATACAAGTAGTAAATATAACTATTACATACAACTAGGACATTCAAGTAGTCCATAAAACTAGTTCAAATAACTTGTACGTACATTTAGTATCTTCAAGGAGTTAATATAACTAGTACCAGTACATACAACTAGTACACACAACTGAAACTTACAACTAGTAAATATAACTAGTGCATGCAAATAATACATACAAATAGAACATACAACTAGTACATATAACTAGTATTTCAACTAGTACATAGAAGTAATACAAAACTAGTATACATATAGCTAGAATATAAACCTGTACATATAACTAGTACATATAACTAGTATATATAACTAGTACATATAACTAGTACATACAAGTAGTACCTACAACTCCTTAATATTACCAGTAATAGTACCTACAACTCTTTAATATTGCCAGTAATAGTACCTCCAAATAGTTCATACAACTAGTTCATACAACTAGTCAATAAAAAGTGCATAAACAACTACAACATATTTGGTACTTACAACTAATACATACAACTAGTACATACAATCAGTACAAACAACTATTACATAAACTTATACATACAACTTGTACCTACAACTGGTAAAAAAACCTAGTATATACTAGTACATACAACTAGTCCATACAGCTATATAGTAAAAATAACTAGTTCATATAACTAGTAAATATAACTAGAACATACAACTAGTATATTCAGATAGTCCATAAAACTAGTTTATAAAACTTTTATTTGCAACTAGTACATACAACTAGTACATACAACTATTACATACAATTTGTACATATAATTAGTACCTACAACTAGTTATATTTACTGGTTGTTTTTATTAGTTTTTTAGAAGTTGTATGTATTTGTTGTATGTACTTGTTGTAGGTACTAGTTGTATGTACTAGCTGTATGTATTAGTCCATATAACTAGTACATACAACTAGTACACACAACTAGTACATAAAACTAGTACCTATGACTAGTGCATGCAATTATGGAATAAGGATTTCTTCTAACTGCGTCGAACTTATCTTTGTAAAGGTTCATCTTTCGACTTTTAGAGCGTCTAGAGACGCAGTTTTTTCCGATTCTTCTGTCTGCCAAACATTTCGACCCTGGGGGTCTTCTTCAGTGACTGGTGTTGGTCTTCAAGGTGTCTTCATTTATAGGCATCTTAGGCATGGAGAGGGAAGAGAACTGGTACAGAAGAAGAATTAAGGAAGCCCTGAAGATCCAACAATGTCAGGTAAGAATGAACTTAGATCAAGGAATTGTACTAAGAAGTGGTTGGAAACCCTTTTTTATGAAAACTCTCTTCACCTCTCCTTCCTCCGGAAATGATGCAACCGATGACATCACTGATGAGGTAATCGAAAAATGGCGGGAAAAGATGCCTATAAATGAAGACACCTTGAAGACCAACACCAGTCACTGAAGAAGACCCCCAGGGTCGAAACGTTTGGCAGACAGAAGAATCGGAAAAAACTGCGTCTCTAGACGCTCTAAAAGTCGAAAGATGAACCTTTACGAAGATGCATGCAATTAGTACAAACAACTAATACTTACAACTATTACATACAACAAGTACATAGAGTGAGTACATACAACTACTTCTGAGTACATACATGTAGTACATACAATTTGTACCAACAACTAGTAACGAGTACATAAAAACTATTACATACAACTAATACATACAACTACTACCTACAACTGGAACATAAATCTAGTACTTACAACTAGTACATACATATAGTACCTACAAATATTAAATATACCTGGTACAAGTACATACAACTGGTACATACAATTGGCACATACAGCTAGTAACAGTACATATAACTAGTAAATACATCTAGTATATAAAACTAGTACATTCAACTATTAATTACAAGTAATACATACAACTAATAACTAAACCTAGTAAATATAACAAGTATTAGTACATACAACAAATACATAAAACAAGTACACACAACTAGTAGATAGAACTAGTACATACAACTAGTACATTCACTTAGTACATACAACTAGTACATTCACCTAGTACATACAACTAGTCCATTAACTAGTACATATACTTAATTCATACAACAAGTACATATAACTAGAAAATATATCTATTATATACAACTAGTAACTAGTTACTAGTAACTACAACTAGTTTTTTTCACTACCTATTTTTCTCACGACCTATTTTTAGAACTATTACATCATCATTGGCAACATCACATTACGTCACGATTTCTTACCTCACCAACCAGTGTGTTTACATCTAAGGTGTAACTTATTTGTGTCATTCAGCTGATGAAGGTCTACAGACCGAAACGTCCTGAAGTAATTCATTAATTGTTTCACGCTGCTACGGGAAGCTCATCAACTAATTAACCATATAAACAACGTAGCAATGAACCTATATTCTCTCAACTAGTAACTAGTACATACAACTGGTACATAAAACTTGAACCAATTACTAGTAAATGTAACTAGTATTAGTACATACAACTAGTACATACAACAAGTGGATACAACTAGTTTGTACAATCAGTAACTACATAAAACTAGAACCTACAACAAGGAAATGTAACTAATACCTACAACTAGCAAACATAACTAGTACTAGTATATAAATCTAGTACACACAACTAGTACATACAACTACTGCATGCAACTAGTACATACAAGTAGTACATAAAACTAATACATACAACTAGTATATACAATTAGCACCTGCAACTAGTACATACAACTAGTACACACAACTTAAAACTATAGCTAGTATTAGTACATACAATTAGTACAAACAACTAGGATATACATACAACACGTACATACAACTAGTACATACAACTAGAACTACAAATATTATATAGAACTAGTTAATAGAATGAGAACTAGTACATACATAGAGTACCTACAAATATTAAATATACCTAGTACCAGTACATACAGATACTACAAACAACTAGTATCTATGACTAGTAAATAAAACTAGTATTAGTCCATACAACTAAAACGTACAACTGTCACTTTCAGCTAGTAATGTGTACATATTACTAGTAAATACATCTAGTATATGCAACTAGTACATACAACTATTAATTACAAGTAATACATACACCTACTACATAAAACTAGTACATACACATATAACTAGTACATATAAATAGTACTTACAACTACTAAATACAACTAGTACATACAAGTGGTACATAACTAGTACATACAACTAGTACATATAATTAGTACATACAAATAGTACAAACAGATAGGACATACAACTTGTACTTACCTAGTACCCATTATAAACTAGTACTATAAAGAACCTTTAACTATTACATACAGCCAGAACATATATACAACTAGTGCCTACTGGTGGGCAAGCTAGCCCCTCACTAGTTAAGAAGTGTAGCAATAAGCGGTGTAAAACATGTCCCTCTTTAGTTACTGGCCCTACTTTTAAGAGTTCAGTTACTGGCAGGACCTATCAAGTCCGTAGCCCTTGTGGTCCCCTAGGATGCCAGAGTAGGAATGTTGTGTATCTTATTACTTGTAAACAATGTGATGTACAGTATGTAGGAGAAACCTCTCAGATGCTTAGGAGTAGAATGAACAACCATAGGACTAGTACCAAAGGTTTTAAGCCACTGTATCTTTACAATCACTTTAATTCTGATAACCATAGTTTTGATGATGCCTTGATTATGCCCATAGAACAGATACCTGAGACACCTAATTCTACTAGCCTCAGACTACTGAGAGAAGCGTTCTGGTACAAGGAACTTTGCTCTATTTACCCATATGGACTTAACGATAACATTAAAGGCGTTGGCAATATTTCAAAACTTAAAAAAGAAATCATCGTATGGAACCTTTTTAATCGCTTATCTCATAAAAGACGGCATCGGCGCTCCAATCTAAAATCGACAGGCAGTATTAATAACGCTGCCTACGACCCTGAATGGCTCAAAGAACGACTACCACTTTACAAGAACGTGGGCTTTCTAGCCAAACTTAAACGCGATACTTTTGCATTACCAGCTCGACACCTTCATCGTTTGTTAAACTCGGTACAATGTCTCATCGATACCCCAGAAACACCTTTTCCGCTTAGACTTATGCTAATGATTAAAGACGTTATTAAAGCACGCGCTTCAGCCAGCCTTCCCAAACACCCAACGAAAACGACAAGTCCAGAAGGGTTTCTTAAAATCGTGTTTCATAATAAAGGTGTAGAAAAAATAGGCCTCTCAGGTATCTTAAACCAAAAGTTAGTGTTAGAAACTGTCCCACCCTTTATACAAAACAAAGAGCCCCCATGTGTAGTATATAAGTATACCCAACCAATAGGACCTCAAATCTTTAACTTTTCACAAGCCTCCAAGTCAGATGTTTTTAGAAAACCAGAACCATGTGAGTGTCACAAGTCCCCCTTCATTTACAAGCCCCTAGGCCATGTTTTAACAGGTGATCTACGTATTGTTAGTAACCCAAAACTTAGAAAACTTCTTAAGAAAGGACCAAAATTTAGAGAACCTAATAACTTTAATTGGGTAACTGCTTTAAAAATGTGTAAGGAAGGTCTTAGAAAATATAAGATTACCTGGGCACGTAGAGAAAATGTATCTACTTCTGTATTTAGTGAGTGGGAAAATGCTGTACTTAAGAAAATTAATGATAGGATCTCTAAGCTGTCTAAATCGTATACCAAATCCTCAGTAGCCAAGAAGACCCTTACTTGCCCTAAAATTAAGAAATTCTTAGCAGACCTACATGATAAGTATGTTATAGCCCCTGCCGATAAGGCCTCTAATAATATAATTTTTATATGTAAGTCCTACTATTGACAAATTATTAATGAAGAACTAGGCAGTACCTCCACTTATGCTAAATGTACAGTAGAACCCCAACAGTTAATTAGGAAACACATAGATTTCTTAAAACTAGAGAACTTAGAACCTAAACCAGACTGGTGTAACCTTCCCTCTTTTTACTGGATGCCTAAGCTACATAAGAACCCTTACAGCTACAGATTCTTAGCCGCCTCTCACAAATGTACTACCAAACCACTTTCTAGATTTCTAAATTCGGCACTCAGACTAATTCTCAAACATTTTAGAGAATACTGCCTAGGTATATATAGGAATACTGGTGTTAATGCCTTTTGGATAGTAGAAAACTCACTAGAAGTCTTAGATAGTCTTAGGTCTATACCCACTAGAAAAGCCCAGCTAGCTAGTTTTGATTTTTCTACATTATATACAGTGATCCCCCATAACCTACTTAAAGATAAGATTACTAACCTAATTCATAGTGCCTATACCTGTAGAAAGTCCCAATATATAGAAGTCTGTCAGGATAAAGCCTTTTGGTCTAACAATGTCTCCAATAAAGCAGTCACAGCTGTTCATTTAGTAGAGCTCTTTAATTACCTTATTAACAACATTTATGTATGTGTAGACGGTTCTGTATTTAAGCAATGTGTAGGTATCCCTATGGGTACTGACTGTGCCACTGTAGTTGCTAATCTTTTTCTGTTTGCCTATGAGTATGAGTTTATGAAAGGACTACTTAAGGATAACATCACCCTAGCTATTAAATTTTCCAATACTTATAGGTATATTGATGACCTTTTATGTATTAACAACAAGGATTTTGAACTGTCAATTAGTGATATTTACCCCAAAGAACTTATTCTTAAAAAGACAAATACCAGCCCTAAAAAATCCCCCTTTTTAGACTTAGATATAACCATTACTAACAATCAATTTATCACTAAAGTATATGATAAGCGAGAGGACTTTAACTTTGATATAGTAAATTTCCCCCATTTAGATAGTAATATTCCTAATACCCCAGCCTATGGTGTCTTTATTTCACAACTAATTAGGTATTCTAGAATATGTAGTGACTTCTCCAGTTTTCAGGCTAAAAGTTTGCAGTTATGTAGTAGGCTTATTAAGCAGGGTTACAAATACTTTAAGCTAAAATCAACCTTTAAAACCTTCCTATCCCGGCAGCCTCTAGTTAGAATCAAGTATAAGCAAAAAGTAGCTAGTATGCTTAAGGACTGTCCTGTGTTACCCCATATTGTGTTACCCCACCTCCAAAGAAATGTTACTACTAGAAGACCTAAGGGTAGACTTACGTAATATGTCCTACTTGTGTCTATAGTTATGCTGAGTCTGTTTTACCTGTACAAGCAGGATTACTAATAGATTTATAATTAATTCATAAAAGTTAATTGGACCTACATTCCTTTCATAAAATTAAATTTCATCATGTGTCTTAGTTAACACTTTATTTAACTTTTGGCGCCAAAATAGTGTATATAAGGCCCCTAGATTTAGCATAGTGAGCCAAGGATTCACAGAAGATCAAGATAAAGAAAAAGACAAAGACTCCCAGGATCACTGATGAAGGGTGGAATTCCCAGAAACGGCTGTCTTACCCAGTGGAGAAGAAGATCAAAGAAGGGAAAAGAAGGAAGAAAAGACTACGGTATCTTCATCTAAAGCTCTCTTTAGGTTTAGTTCCCCTATAGGCTCTTTTTACAGAATAGGCATATAGCATGTAGGAAAATGGTATCTTAGATTTTTCATACAACTAGTACAAACAACTAGTACATATAACTAGTACATACAACTAGTACATACAACTTGTATTGAGTACATAAAACTAGTACAAACAACTAGTACATACAACTAGTGCGTACAACTAGAACCAACCTAGTACATAGTATAAACTTGTACTAGAACTTACAACTAGTACTTACAACTAGTATATACAACTAGTCCATTTAAATGGTGCATACAACTAGTATATACAACTAGTACATATAACTAGTACAAACAACTAGTATATACGCCTAGTTCACACAACTACTAAAGATAACTAGTACATACACATATAAATAGTACATATAAATAGTATATACAACTAGTACATACAACTAGTACGTACACAAATTACACCCATCTTGTATGTAAAACTACTACATACAACTTATATCCAGTAAATATAACTAGGATCTACCTAGTACCTTGTATAACTACTACTAGAACTTACAACTAGAGCATAGAACTAGTACATACAACTAATACATGCAACTAGTACCTACAACTAGAAAGTATAACTAGTACATACAGTTATTACACCCAACTAGAACATACAACTAGTACATATAACTCGTACATACAACTAGTACATGCAACTAGTACAAACAATTAGAACTTACAACTAGTACATACACCTAATACATACAATTAGTACGTACAACTAGTACATACAACTAGTTACAACAAATAGTAAATAGAGTTAGTACATACAATAATTAGACACAACGTGAACATATAACTACTACATTCACATATAACTAGTATATATAAATAGTACATACACCCAGTACATACAACTAGGACACACAAGTAATATATACAACTAGTACACACAACCGGTGCATACAACTAGTACATACGACTAGAAACTAGTACATGCAACTAGTACATAGAAAGAGTACATAAGACTCATGCATACAACTAGTACGAACAATAAGACATTAGTACATACAGCTAGCTCATAGAATGTGAACATAAAACTAGTAATTATACAACTAGTACTAATCTAGTACATGCAAGTAATATATACATACAACTAGTACATACAATTGGTACATAACTAGTCCATGCAACTAGTACAAACAATTTGTTTATACAACTACTACATGCAACTACCACATACAACTTGTACCTACAACTATTATATATAACTAATACTAGTACATAAAACTAGTCCATATACCTAGTCCATAAAATTTGTACATAGAACTAGTACACACAACTACTAGATATAACTAGTACATACAACTAGTACATAGAACGAGTACATAAACCAAGTATAGACAACTAGGACATATAACTAGTACATAAACTATTACACACAACTACTACATACAACTTGTACCTACAATTATAAATATAACTTGTTCTAGTACATACAACTAGTAAATCAACTAGTACATACAATCAGTACATACAAATAGAACAAACAGCTAGTACATACAACTTGTACCCACCTAGTAACCACTATAACTAGTACTAGAACCTATAACTCTTCAATACAGCTAGTATATACAACTAGTACATATACTTATTACATACACATATAACTAGTACACACAACTACTACATAAAACTAGTCCATACACAGGTAACTAGTACCTATAAATAGTATATACAACTAGAACATAAACTAGAACATACAACTAGTACATTAAACTAGTACTTACAACTAGTACTAGAACCTACAACTAGAACTTACAACTAGTAAATACAACGAGTATCGAGTACATACAATTAGTACATACAACTAGTACAAACAAGTAGTACATACAACTAGTCCATACAACTAGTACATACAACTAGTACCCACCTAGTACCTAGTATAACTAGTACTCGAATGTTCAACTAGTACTTACAACTAGTACATACAACTAGCAGATTCAACTAGTATACACAACTAGTACATATAACTAGTAAACACAACTGCAACAAAAAACTAATTCATACACAGGTAATTACTACATATAAATAGTGTATGCACCTAGAACATTAACTAGAACATACAACTGGTACATTGAACTAGTACATCCAACTAGAACCTAACAAGTACCTAGTACAACGCGTACTAGAACATACAACTAGTACTTAAAGAAGTACATATAAATAGTGCATACAACTAGTACATACAACAAGTAGAAACAACTAGACATTCAACTAGTACATACAACTACTAAATATAACAAGTACATACAACTGGAACACACATCTAGTACATACAAATAATAAGTACAACTAGTACATATAAATAGTGCATATATACAACTAGTACATGAAATTGGTACATACAACTAGTACATACAACTACTAAATATAACTAGTACATACACCGATTACAAACAAATAGAACATACAACTAGTACATATAACTCGTACATACAAGTAGTACACAAAACTAGTATCGCGTACATACAACTAGTACATACAACTAGTACAAACAATTAGAACATACAACCAGTACATATAACTAGGACATACAACTATTACACACAACTAGTATTGAGTACATACAACTAGTACATACAACTAGTACAAACAATTAGAACATACAACTAGTACATACAACTGGAACATACAACTAGTACATTCAACTAATACATACAACTAGTACATATAACTAGTACACACAACTAGTTACTAGTACATTCAGCTAGTACATACAACTAGTTATGAGTACATACATGTAGTACATGCTATTTGTACCAACAACTAGTAACGAGTACATAAAAACTATTACATACAAATAATACATACAACTACTACCTACAACTGGAACATAAATCTAGTACCTACAACTAGTACATACATATAGTACCTACAAATACCTAGTACCAGTACATACAACTGGTACATACAACTGGTATCTACGACTAGTAAATAAAACTAGTATTAGTACATACAACTAGAACATACAACTGGCATATACAGCTAGTAATGAGTAAATATAACTAGTAAATACATCTAGTATATACAACTAGTAAATACAACTATTAATTACAATTAATACATTCAACTAATAATTAAACCTAGTAAATATAACTAGTAGTAGTACATACAACTAGTATACACAACTAATACCTGCGACTAGTAAATATAACAAGTATTAGTACATACAACTAGTACATAAACAAGAACACACAACTAGTAGATACAACTACTAATGAGTACATAGAAGTAGTACACACATCTAGTGCATACAACTAGTACGTACAAATAGTTCATACAACTAGAACATTAAACTAGTACATATACATAGTACATACAACTAATACATATAACTAGTTCATAAAACTAGTACACGCAATATATAATACATACAACTGGTATACACAAATAGTACATACAACTTTTACATAAAACTAGAACCACAACTAGTACATACAACTAGTATACATCTAGTATATACATCTAGAGTTCATACAACTAGTACACACCACTAGTACATTCACCTAGTATATACAACTAATCCATTAACTAGTACATACACCTAATACATACAACAAGTACATATAACTAGAAAACACAACTATATAGTGCATACAACAAGTTACTGTTACTTACCATTAGTGCACACAACTGGAACATACAACTTGAACCTACAACAAGGAAATATTACAACTAGAAACATAACTAGTACTAGTACTTAAATCTAGCACACACAACTAGTATATACAACAATTGCATGCAACTAGTACCTACAACTAGTAGATACAACTACTACATACAGCCTAAAACTATAGCTAGTACTAGTACATACAAAGAATACATACAAATAGTACATGCAATTAGTACATAAAATTAGTACAAACAACTAGGATTTACATACAACTAGTACATACAACTAATACATAAAACTAGTACATAGAACTATTACGTACAACTAGTACAAACAGCTAGAACATACAACTAGTACATGCACCTAGAACATGCAACAATTAAATGCAACTAGTATATACAACGAGTATATACAACTAGACACATACAACTAGTACATACAACTAGTTACTACTACATACAACTAGTACAAACAAATAGTAACTACAACTGGTAAATATACCTATTATATACAACACACTACTAGTACATATAACAAGTACGTACATATATAACTACTACTATAAATATTACATACACCTAGTATATACTAGAGAATAATAAAAATTTTCTACAAAAATAGTAGAAGATGTAGGGATGGCACAAAAAGCATAGAAACAAGAAAGGGATGTTACACAGTGAAGAATTATTTATGCATGAATCATACAACACCCTTGCTTGTAGGATTCGTGCATAAATAATTCTTCACTGTGTAACATCCCTTTCTTGTTTCTATGCTTTTTGTGCCATCCCTACATCTTCTACTATTTTTGTAGAAAATTTTTATTATTCTCTAGTTTCTGTACTTTTTATGGAGCATAAGCTAGGAATTATATAATAGACCATTTTGGTTTCGCAATATTCGACTGAATATGACGTCATTAAAATGGCGAATTTATTGAATTAATTGACTCTTGGGCCACGAAAACCGTCATGCTCAATAATAACGTTATCGCTCTCGCTTCTACAAAAGAATACAGCGCGGAAAATTTGGAGTATTTTCGCTTCAGAAGTATCCCGAAAACTTACTTCCTTGTTTAGTTACAGCGGGCGAAGAAGATGAAGAAGAAGATGAAGAAGAAGATGAAGAAGATGAAGAAGAAGAAAACGAAAATGGAATATTTCAAAGTTCGCCCATTTGCTAGCGGAACACGGTCGCTTGCCTTTAAGGCCAGTTTATAGCATGGCTGGTGTATTTTTAACTATACATAGCTTTTTTTCGGCGATTTTCAGCCTATTTCGGATTTTCGCTCTTATACCAATGTATAGGGAAAACGAAACAACCCGTACCATCCCTACATAGAGAGTACTACCGTACTCTCTGATAACTAGTTCATACAACTAGTACATACAACTAGTACACACAAGTAGTACATACAACTAGTACCCACAACTGGTACACACAACAATTAAACACAACCAATACAAACAACTAGTACATACAAATAGTACAAACAACTAGTACATACAACTAGAACCCACCTAGTACCTGGTACAACTAGCACTAGAACCAACAACAATTACCTAGAACTAGTACATACAACTAGTATTGAGTACATAGAACTAGTACAAACAACTAGTACATACAACTAGTACCTAGTATAACTAGTACTAGAACCTACAACTAGTACATACAACTAGTACATACAACTAGTACATACAACTAGTACATATATATGATGCGTATAACTAGTACATAAAACTAGTACCACAACTAGAAAATACAACGATGACATACAACTAGTGCATACAACTAGTACATACAACAATTACACAAAACTAATACATATATTCAGTACATACACATATAACTAGTACATATATATAGTACTTACACCTAGTACATAGGACTAGTACAAACAACTAGTACATACAATTAGTACACAGCTAATACATACAACTAGTATATACAATGGTTGATAATGGCTACATACACCTAGTTCACACAACCAATACCTACAATTAGTTAATACAACTAGTACTAGTACAAAACACTAGTAGATACAATTAGTATATACACCTACTCCATACAACTAGTACATACAACTAGTACATATAATTAGTGCATACAATTAGTACATACAAATAATACATGCAATTAGTACATACAAATAGAACAAACAGGTAGTACATACAACTTGCACTTACCTAGTACCCACTATAACTAGTACCATAAAGAACCTATAACTATTACATACAGCTAGAGCATATATACAACTAGTACATATAACTAGTACTTACAACTCGTTCATATTATTAGTGCATACAACTAGTACACACAACTAGTACCTGTAAACAGTACAGACAACGACTATATACAACTAGTACACACAACATACATACAACTAATACAAACAATTAGAACATAAAACTAGTACATACATATAATACATACAATTAGTATATGCAACTAGAACCTACAACTAGTTACTGGTACAACAACTAGTACATACAACTAGTAACTACAAATAGTAAATATTGTGAGTACATACAATCGGACACAACTAGAACATATAACTAGGACACCTAGTACATACAACTAAGATATACAAGTATAAACAGCTGGTGCATAGAACTAGAAACTAGTATATACATACAACTAGTACATAGCTAGTACATACAAGTAATAAATACATACAACTAGTACATACAATTGGTACATAACTAGTACATGCAACTAGTTCTTCAACTGGTACATAAAATTCATACATGCAACTTCTACATGCAACTACAACATACAACTATACCAAAAACTATTAAATATAACTAATACCAGTACATACAACTAGTAGAGAAAACTAGTGTATACACCTAGTACATAAAATTAGTACATAGAACTAGTACATAGAACGAGTACATAAAACTAGTACATTAAACTAGTGCATACAAGTGGTACATAACTAGTACATACAAATAGTTCATACAACTAGTAGATATAATTTGTATTAGTATATACAATTAGTACAATCAACTGGTACGTACAATTAGTACATAGAAATAGTACAAACAGCTAGTACATACAACTTCTATCTATCTAGTACCCACTATACCTAGTGCTAGAATCTGTAACTATTACTTACAGCTAGTACATACAACTAGTACATATAACTAGTACATTCAACTAGTACATATACTTATTACAAACACATATAACTAGTACATACATAATAGTACATCAACGTGTCTCTAGTACATTCAACTAGGATCTACCTAGTACCTAGTATAACTAGAACTAGAACCTACAACTAGTATATACAAGTAAGACATATAACTAGTACATACACATATAACTAGTATACATAAATAGTACATACACCTAGTACATACAACTAGGACATTCAAGTAATACATACAACTAGTACGCACAACTAGTGCATACAACTAGTAGATACAACTAGAAACTAGTACATGCAACTATTACATAGAAAGCGTACATAAAACTCATACATAACACTAGGACATAAAAGTAATATATACAACTAGTACACACAACCAGTGCATACAACTTGAACGAACAACCAAACACTAGTACATACAGCTAGTTTATAGAAGGTGAAATGTAAAACTACCACATAAAACTAGTATATATATACAACTAGTGCACAGCTAGGACATACAAGTTATATATACATACAACTAGTATATACAATTGCTATATAACTAGTACATGCAACTATTTCATACAACTAGTACATGCAATTCGTACATACAACTACTACATGCAACTACTACATACAAGTTGTACCTACAACTATTAAATATAACTAATACTAGTACATACAACTAGTATATAAACTAGTATATACACCTAGTACATAAAATTAGCACATACAACTAGTATACACAACTTCTACATATAACTAGTACATACAACTAGTAAATACAACTACTACATACCACTAGTACATAGAACAAGTACATACACCTAGTACATACCACGAGGACATACAAGTAATATATACAACTAGTACACACAACCAGTGCATACAACTAGTACATACAACTAGAAACTAGTACATGCAACAAGTACATAGTAAGAGTACATCAAACTCATACATACCACATCAAGTCACCAGTACATACAGCTAGTTCATAGAACTACTACATAAAACTAGTATAAACAACTAGTACACAGTTAGTACATACAAGTAATGTATACATAGAACTAGTGCATACAACTAGTACATAAACTATTACATTCAACTATTACATACAACTACTACATACAACTTGTACCTACAACTAGTAAATATAATTAGTACTAGTACATACAACTAGTAAAATCAACTAGTACAGTCAATTAGTACATACAAATAGTACAAACAGCTAGTACATACAACTTGTGCCCACCTAGTAACCACTATATCTAGTCCTAGAAACTATAATTACAACATACACCTAGTACATACAACTAGTACATAAACTAGAACATACCATTAGTACATTGAACTAGTACATACAACTAGAACCTATCTAATACCTAGTACAACTAGTACTAGAACCTACAACTAGTACTTACAACTAGTACATTCAACAAGTATCGAGTATATACAACTAGTACTTACAACTAGTACATAGAAATAGAAACTAGTGCAAACAACTAGTACATAGAAAGAGTACATGAAGCTAATCCATATAATTAGTACATAGCTGGTATATACAAGTAATATACACAATTGGTACATATCTAGTACAGCAACTAGTACATACAACTAGTACAAAGAACGAGTACATAAAGGTAGTACATACAACTAGTGTATACAGCTGGTACATAAGTAGTACATACAACTAGTACATACAACCAGTACATATAACTAGTACATACAACTATTACATACAACTACTACATACAACTAGTGTCTACAACTAGTAGAAATAAATTGTACTAGTACATACAATTAGTACAATCAAGTAGTACATACAATTAGTACAATGAAGTAGTACATATAATTAGTACATACAAATAATACAAACATCTAGTACATACAACTAGTACATATAAGTAGTACACAACTAGTACGTATACTTATTACATACACATATAACTAGTACATACTAAAAATAAAAGTACATCAACATATATCTAGTACTTGCAACTAGGATCTACCTAGTCCCTAGTATAACTAGAACTAGAATCTACAACTAGTACATATAACTAGTACATACAACTAGTACATACAACTAGTAAATACAACTACTAAATATAACTAGGACATAAAACAATTACACACAACTAGTACATATAAGTAGTACGTACAACTAGTATATACAACAAGTACATACAACTAGTACATACAACTAGTAAATAGTACACACAACTAGTAAAAACAATTTGAACAGACAACTAGTACATAAAACGACTACTTACAACCAGTACACACAACTAGTACATATTACTAGTACATACAACTAGTACTTACAACAAGTACATACAACTAGTACATACAACTAGTAAATAATACTCACAACTAGTACATACAACTAGTAGGTAGTACATACAACTAGTACATATACCTACAACTAGTTAATATTACCAGTAATAGTACCTACAACTATTTCATACAACTAGTACATAAATAGTGCATGCAACTAGTTAACACAACTAGCACAAACAATTAAAACATAACTAGTACATACAACTAGTATATACAACTAGAACATACAATTGGTACACACAACCATTACATTAAACCTGTACATACAACTTGTACCTACAACCAGTAAATAAACAAAGTACTACTCCATACAACTAGTCCATGTAACTGGTTCATACAACTAGTAAATATAACTACTACATACAACTAGTACAATGAACTAGTCCATAAAACTAGTTCATACAACTTCTACGTACATTTCGTATCTTCATTGAGTAAATATAACTAGGACTAGTTCATACAACTAGTACATAAAACTAGACCTACAATTAGCACATACAACTAGTGCAGACAACTAGTACATATTACTGGTTCATACAACTAGTACATCCAACCAGGCCATGCAATTAGTACATACAATTAGTAAATAGTACATTAAACTAGTACATATAACTAGTACATACAAGTAGTACCTACAACTTGTTAATATTACCAGTACATACAACTAGTGCCTACAACTTGTACACACAACTAGTACGTACAACTAGTACATACATTTAGAAGGTACAACTAGAACTTATAACTAGTAACTTATACATATAAATTAGGACATATAACTAGTACATAAAAATAGTACATGCAACCAGAACATACAACTAGTACATACAACTAGTAAATAGTACATACAACTAGTTCATATAACTAGTACATACAAGTAGTACCTACAACTATTTAATATTACCAGTAATAGTACCTACAACTATTTAATATTACCAGTAATAGTACCTACAACTAGTTCATACAACTAGTTCATACAACTAGTACATAAAAGGTGCATAAAACTAGTTAATACAACTAGCACGAACAACTACAACATAACTAGTACATACAACTAGTATATACAACTAGAACATAGAATTGGTACGTACACCTATTACATTAAACCTGTACATACAAATTTTACCTACAACTAGTAAATAAACCTAGTACAAGTGCATACAGCTAGTACATGTTACTAGTTCATACAACTAGTAAATATAACTACTTAATAGAACTAGTACAATCAACTAGTCCAAAACACTAGTTTATACAAGTAGTACATACATTTAGTATCTTCCACGAGTAAATATAACTAGTACTAGTTCATACAACTAATACATAAAACTAGTACATAACACTAGCAACGAGTACATACGATTACTCACGACTAGTACATAAAACTACTTCATACAACTAGTACGTATAACTATAACTTACAACTAGTACATACGACTAGTATCTACAACTAGTACATAAAACTAGACCTAAAATTAGTACATACAACTGTACACACAAGTACTGCATGTAACTAGTACATATAACTAGTACATACACATATAACTAGTATATATAAATAGTACATACACTTAGTATATACAACTAGGACATACAAGCAATATTTGCAACTAGTACACGCAACCAGTGCACACAACTAGCTAGAAACTAGTACATGCAACTAGTACATAGAAAGAGATTATAAAACTCATGAATACAACTAGTATGAACAACAAGAAACTAGTACATACAGCTAGTTCATAGAAAGTGAACATAAAACTACCACATAAAACTAGTATATACAACTAGTACACAGCTAGGACATACAATTAATATATACATACAACCAGTACATACAATTCGTACATACAACTACTACATGCAACTACAACATACAACTATTAAGTATACCTAATACTAGTACATACAACTAGTACATAAAACTAGTACATACTCCTAGTGCATAAAATTAGTACATACAACTAGTACACATGAGTACTGCATATAACTAGTACATATAACTAGTACATACACATCTAACTAGTATATATGAATAGTACATACACCTAGTATGCTTTAGAAACAAAAGCCTTAATGGAGAACTTTGTTACTTCCTGCCTTAGTTAACTAAGGCAAGGAGTGTCTGGCTTGGACAACCCTCAGTCCGTTATGTTTTCCCTTCTTCGGGTTTTTAGCCAGAAACCTCGGCTTTGCCTCCTTCCGGCAGTAGCAGACAGGTGCACGTCGGGCCAAAGTTGACCGTCATAATAGGAGGGAGTACCTCCATACACAAAACCTAAGGCCTTTGGCCTTCATGTCACTTATCTGACCTCCCTGTCTCTTACTACTCTTTTGATTGTCTGATTTCCTTCTCTAGTTGCATGGCTGCGATTCGTTGGTTGTTTTTCCCTCACAGCCATAGCAACAGAGTAGACCAGGCAGTTCAGGTGCCAGGCCGACCTAGGGCCTTCCTGCCACTCTTTCTCCACCCAATCATTGGCCTCCTGAAGCAGTGCCGCATGAATATGGTTGAACCGCACCGCCCCACAGGGTTTTCTATCAGAGAAATCTACAGGTTTCTTTCGGAGACAGGCATCTTTTGCTTTGCCTAAAAGTTGCATCAGATGATCATTGCCACTTGTCCTGGGACTGGGATGATAATGTGAGGGAGTTTCAACAGGGCCTGTAAACAGCTCATCATTTTGTCCAGTCCTGGCCTGAACTTGGTGTGGCTCTTCCTGTCCCTGGGCTCTCACACCTTCCTCCACAGTCTCAGTTAGGGTGGCTAAACCAGGAGAGTCAGGTTCCACAAGGTTTAGTCGCGAGAGACCTTGACTTCTTTGGATTCTACTAACTCTTGTAGTTAGCGCTACCTTTGTGGTTTTATGGTCTGGCATTTTAGCATTCCAAGCCCGGTAAAACCGCTCGGCATACCCCTTTTCCATGGGCTTACTTTCTCGGTAGAGCTCCATGAGGATATTATCCCTTTGAAGGTTCCAGATCACCCCTTGGATCCTTCTCCTTCTAGAGGCACCTTGCGGTGCATCATTAACCAAATCTAAATCTCGGCTACCAGTTACTTGCAGTACTCCGTCTCCTACCAAGTTCCTTTTGGCTTGGAAGGCAAGGGTTCGACCGGTCTGAGGCAAATGTGGGTATTTGCTCAGCCATTCCCGCTCTAAACGCTTCTGATAGCCACCTCTTTTGGGTTCAGATCGCTCATAGCAATCAATTAGTGCCCTAACCATGTCCTCGGTCTAGAGGTCTGGTTGGTTTGTCATGGGGACCGAAGAAAGGCTATTACATTCAGGTGCATCCACCTGGGAGGCACCAGTGGAATCACCTATTCTGGTGGACCCAGGGTTTTCTTCACCACTGGTGCACCTAGGCCACAGCCTGTCTAATAGTATATACACCTAGTACATACAACTAGGACATACAAGTAATATATATAACTAATACACACAACCAGTGCATACAACTAGTACATACAACTAGAAACTAGGACATGCAACTAATACACAGAAAGAGTATATAACACTCATACATACAACTAGTATGAACAACAAGACACTAGTACATACACCTAGTTCATAAAACTACCACATAAAACTAGTATATGCAACTAGTACACAGCTAGTACATACAAGTAATATATACGTACAACTAGTACATACAATTGGTACATAACTAGTACATGCAACTATTACATACAACTAATATATACAATTCGTACATACAACTACTACATGCAACTATTACATACAACTATTAAGTGTACCTAATACTAGTACGTACAACTTGTACATAAAACTAGTACATACAATTAGTTCACACAAGTACTGCATATAACTAGTACATATAACTATTACATACACATATAACAAGTATATATAAATAGTACATACACCTAGTATATACAACTAGGACATACAAGTAATATTTGCAACTAGTACATGCAACCAGTGCACACAATTAGCAAGAAACTAGGATATGCAACTAGTACACAGCTAGTACATACAAGTAATATATATGTACAACTAGTACATACAATTGGTACATAACTGGTACATGCAACTATTACATACAACTAGTATTTACAATTCGTACATACAACTACTACATGCAACTACTACATACAACTTTTAAGTATACCTAATACTAGTACGTACAACTTGTACATAAAACTAGTACATACACCTTGTACATACAATTTGTACATACAACTAGTACACACAAGTACTAGTTATAACCAGTAGATACAACAAGTAAATACAACTAGTACATACAACTAGACCATACAACTAGTTACTAGTGATTACAACTAGGATATACAACTAGAATATACAACTAGTACGTTCAACTAGTACATAAAACTAGTAACGAGTACATACAAATAGTACATACAACAAGTACATACAACTACTTCATACAACTAGTACATAGAACTCTTACTTACAATTAGTACATACATCTAGTACATACAACTAGTACTTAAAACTAGTGCTACAACTAGTAAATACAACTAGTACATACAAATAGTACATATAACCAACACACATAACTAGTTCACACAACGAGTACATAGAACTAGTCGATACGACTAGTACCTTCAACTAGAACAGAAAATTAGTTCATAGAACTAATACACACAACTAGTACATAGAACTAGTACATATAACTAGTACATGTATTTAGAACATACAACTAGAACTTAACACTAGTGACTAGCTCATACAACTAGTTCATACAACTAGTACATGACTAGTTGATACAACTAGTA
The DNA here is from genome assembly GCA_947172415.1 of Chondrosia reniformis. Classification (NCBI taxonomy): domain Eukaryota; kingdom Metazoa; phylum Porifera; class Demospongiae; order Chondrillida; family Chondrillidae; genus Chondrosia; species Chondrosia reniformis. The sequence goes on from OX359196.1 coordinate 3,253,039, forward strand.
CATACAACTAGCACAAACTACTAGTACAAACCTAGTACATACAAATAGTACATAAAACTATTACATACAAGAAGTGCCTACAACTAGTTAATATTAACAGCTATAGTACCGACAACTAGTTCATACGACTACAAGTATATAAATAGTGCATACAACTAGATAAAACAACTAACACAACCAAGTACTACATAACTTGTACATTCAACTGGTCCATAAAACTAGTTCATACAGCTAGTACGTACATTTAGTATCTACAACGAGTAAATATAACTAGTACTAGTTCATAAAACTAGTACATACAAGTAGTACATAAAACTAGAAATGAGTACATACGAGTTCATACAACTAGTACATACAACTACTTTATACAACTAGGACATATAACTATTACTTACAACTAGTAGATACAACTATTATCTACAACTAGTACATACAACCAGACCATACAACTTGTACATACAACTAGTAAATAGTACATACAACTAGTACATATAACTAGTACATACAAGTAGTACCTACAACTAGTTAATATTACCAGTAATAGTACCTACAACTGTTTGATTCAACTAGTTCATACAACTAGTTATAAATAGTGCATACAACTAGTTAATACAACTAGCACGAACAACTACAACATAACTAGTACATACAACTAGTACATACAACTGGAACATACAATTAGTACATACAACTTTTACATTAAACCTTTAAATACCACTTGTACCTACAACTAGTAAATAAACCTAGTACTAGTACATACAACTAGTACATGTAACTAGTTCATACAAGTAGTAAATAAGACTACTACACACAACTAGTACATTCAAGTAATCCATAAAACTAGTTCAAAGAACTAGTACGTACATTTAGTATCTTCAACGAGTAAATATAACTAGTACCGGTACATCATCATCATCATCATCATCATGTAGCTCATCTCCTCAGTAGGAGGTCGTTGTTACATACGGTAAAAATACTTTAAATTTTCAGTTTCTATAGGAATATAGACTGTTCTGCATAATAATATATAGGCAAAATCATTAAGTGTCATCTCTCCATCTCTTTCTTGGCCTCCCTTTGGTCGTTTACCACACACCTCTTCCTCAAACACTCTTCTCGCCAACCTCTCCTGAGCCATTTCCTCAATCTTTTTCCTCCACTCCTCCTTCCTATCTGCCATTTCTAAAACTGCTTCAACCTCCAGCCTTCTTCTAATATCTTCATTTATTAATCTGTCCATTCTGGTCACACCTTCTACTCTCCTAAGGTACCTCATCTCCACAGCTCTTTGCGTTCAATAATTTCACTTCTTAATGCCCCCACCATTCTTGCTGCTGCCCCAATCCTGTTCTCAATCTCATGATCGCATGATCCTTCCTCATTAAACATGGCCCCCAAATATTTTGCTGTCTGTACTCTTTCCACCTCAACTCCATCCACAACTATGTGACATGTGCCACGTCCCCTCTGTACTACCAGCACCTTGGTCTTCTCTCAGTTTATCTTCATCTTCCACTCTGTCATTACTTCATTGAGCACTTCAACATTTCTTTTCATGTCCTCCTCCTTTTCAGTCACTACCGCAAGGTTATCCACAAACATAAGAAATTGTACCTTACTTGCTTCCAACTGCACACCACCCTGGAAACTCACCCTCGCCTCCCTCACTATGTTGTCCAGAAATAGGTTAAAAAGCCAAGGCGACAAGGTGCACCCCTGTCTCACACCCTCTCTCTACACCAAACCAGTCTGAATTTTGCCTCTGTATCCGTACACATGCTTCACTTCTTAGGTACAGAGACTTCACTGCTTCCTTCAGCCTCCTCTTGACACCATATCTCTCTACCACCAACCATAGCAACATCCTATTCACTGTGTCAAAGGCTTTTTCTAGGGCTATGCATACCATGTTCATTGTTTTGTTCTTCTCAATTATCTTCTCCTCGAGTTGTCTCACTGTGAATAACTGATCAATGCAACTTCTTTGCTTCCGGAATGCACCCTTTTCTTCTAGTACACCTTCCCTGGAACAATTAGTAGACTAATACCCCGGTAGTCAAAGTACCGGTACATACAGCTAGTAAATATAACTAGTACATGCAAATAGTACATACAAATAGCACATAAAAAGTGCATAAAACTAGTTAATACAACTAGCACATTCAATCAGCACATACAACTATTACATAAACCTGTACATACAACTTGTACCTACAACTGGTAAATAAACCTAGTACTGGTACATACAACTAGTCAATACACCTAGTAAATATAACTAGTTAATACAACTAATAAATATAACTAGTTAATACAACTAATAAATATAACTAGTACATACAACTATATAGTACATTCAGCTAATCCATAAATCTAGTTCATACAACTAGTACGTACATTTAGAATCTTCAACTTGTAAATATAACTAGTAATGGAACATACAACTAGTAAATTACATACAATCAGTTCCTACAACTAGTACATACAACTAGTACATACAACTAGTATTTTAGCTAGTACATACAAGTAGTATATAACTATTATATATATATAACTAGTGTATATACCTAGTACATACAACTAGTACATAAAACTAGTACATATGACTATTTTATACAACTAGCACATTCAACTAGTACATAAAACTAGTCCTTACAACTAGAACATACAACTAGTAACGAGTACATACAAGTAGTCCCTAGAACTAGTACATACAACTTTTATATGCAACTAGTACATACAACTAGTACATACAACTATTACATAAAATTAGTACATATAATTAGTACCAACAACTAGTTATATGTACCAGTTGTATGTACTAGTTATGTACAAGTTGGATGTATTAGTTGTATGTACTTGTTGTATCTACTAGTTGTATGTACTAGAGCTGTATGTACTAGTCCATAAAACTAGTACATACAATTAGTATATACAACTATTAAATAAAACTAGTACATATAACTAGTGCATGCACCTAGTACACACAACTAGTACATACAACTAGTACATAAGACTAATACATACAACTAGTGTATACAATTAGCACCTACAACTAGTAGATACAACTAGTACACACAACTTAAAACTATAGCTAGTACTAGTACAACAAACATATAACTAGTACATACACATATAAGTGGTTCTTATAAATAGTACATACACATAGTACATACGAATAGAACATAAAAATATTACATATAACTAGAAACTAGTACATACAAGTATTTCATAGAATGAGTACATAATACTAGAACATACAACTTGTATATACAACTAATAGATAGCTACTACATACAACTCTTATATACGTACAACTAATATATACATACAACTCCCACATAACTAGTACATGTAACTAGTACATACAACTAGTATCTACTACAAACAACTAGTGCCTACCTAGGTCCTAGTATAACTAGTATTTGAACCCATATTTAGAACATACAACTCATACATACAACCTTTCATTTCTACGTCAGTCGATGCTTCTATTTTCCAGCTCAACTCAGCCGATTGAGTAAAAAACCCTATCATAACTTAAGAAATGATGCGTCGCCGTTAGGTGACTAAGTCTCTTGGCAACTTTCATGAAATTTGAAAATGTCAACGAAAGACACACCCCTCATTTTTGTGACACGCCCTAAAAAGAGCTCCCGTAAACAACCACTTTGTAAGGATGTTTATGAATAATTTAGTAGCTGATACCAGCAATTAGAATATCCCAGAAAACTACGAGAACTTTTCTAGGAAAACGCCTCCTAAATTTGAGAAAATACGTGTAACCAGATCTGTAACCAGGATTCTTTCTCAATCTCAATGTTCCCTTGTATCTCCAATGGTCGACAACAATAAAAAGAAAATTGTGAGATCTTAAAGAAGAAAGTAAACAAGCTGGCTTATTAACTAAAATTAGAACACGTATTAAAATGTGCTTAGAAATAACAGAAATGATAAACAGGAACAGCCTCACACACGTGCAGTTACAACATAGACTATGTACGTACGTGTCATGGGAACTACCACAACAAACAAAATTGTTTACATAACAAATATGAATATACTTAACAGTTTGATACCCGACCAGAATGATGCGTAGTAAACAGAATTACAACAGAGCCATAAACGAATACTAAATGATTGCATTATTGCGTAACGCATAAGGCCATCTTGGCATTCTACACGCATCCAGACATAATACATAATAATGGATAACTATATAGATATATATCACGTCAAACAGTCGGCAACTTTATATATGTACATAGCGAAGCATAGTTTAGGAAATCCCAGGAATGCTTTTTGCAAATGTTTGACTATATTAGAGTATGCATGAATAGCGTAACACGTATATTCATAGCCGACACTAATGAAATCAGACTGATCAGAGAAAATGCAAGCATGGTCCTTTTATAATCATACTTAATGAATATAATCTTCCACTGTTAATTAATTTACATGTATATAGCGATGCAGAACTTCCAACTATCATAACTGTGACTTTACAACTTAAAATATTTAGGTAGAGTTGCTTTCGTAATCCACTAGGGCTGCAAGCATGATCTTTTCTTCTTCCTCTGATAGTGGATAGGGTTCTTCACACTCATTGCTCCCCATTACCTGATTAACCTCCTCTCCTTTAGATAGAAGAAGGTCCCACTCTTAGTCATCCATGACCAATTCTCCATCTTCTAATCCTGACATTTCTTCATTCTGGCTGCACTTCAGTAGTTCTTCATCAGTTATTTCCAAATCACTTAATTCCTTTTCTGAATGTGAATGTGTTACCTTCTCCTGTTTCTCTTCCTCCATTCTATCAAGAAGCTCCTATATGCCTATATACCCTTATTCCCAACGTTCACAAAACTAAAATTTAGCAAACTTAGCACTTTGATGTGATTTGGCAGATACAACCCTGTTAATCAATTAATTACCACATCACCATTTAGATATCTTCACGTATAATTTATTTCATATTCGTAAACGTTATTGTATCAGTGAACTAATATGGACAGAGCTACAACTACTTACAATGTATAAGGAAATATGTCCTTAGTAATATACGCCTCCGATCGCAAAAGACCTGCCTAAAAAACTACTAAGGCAAAAAAGGGAAGAAAACCAGGCCAAAAACACTTCCAACTTTGTGCCGCTACCAAAGAAGCTGCAAAAAGCCAAAAGGAACCTGTAAATTCCTATATGTGTCCCAGGACCTTCTAAAGAACAAACCCTATAAATTATGCTGGGACTACCCGCAATGCAGGAAGGAAAATTGTCCCTTTATACATTATAACTGTGAAAATCGGGACACCTCCAACGATGAAGACCAACCGGCAATATGTGATCCACCACACTCTGAAAGATCAAGTGACCTTGAAGATGCCCTTCTACTTGAAGAGCAGAATACGAATGGTGGAGTCATGGATACTACTTCACCATCAAAAACTTCGAACAACTGATATTCTATATCATTATTATTATCGTAACTTAACACTTAACATTATATTATACGTACATACCTAAATTTCGTATCCACTGTGGGAGTCGTTATACTAGCTGCTTTGTACCACGAAAGCTATCTTAAAGAATATATAGCTGTATCCTCTCTGGAAACGTAAACGATATACTTGACTACGATTGCATCCAATTAAAAGCAAACGGTAAGTTACCATTTGTGCAAGTGTGCACGAATCCCTAATTCACTGATTAAACAAGTTATATTGCAAAGTATGCGTACAAATTCACTAAAATCATGTTGTGCCAGGCCTTACAATATTAATTACATTCTACCATAGACACGAACAATTTGTACGCGTTTTTGTTCAAACAAGTGAGATTGGCCCAAGTATACTGACTACCTCTTAGCATGTAGTTAAAATCGTTTATAGGTAAGTATTTTTATACGTATACATACTGATATTAAAGTTTCCCCTTCTGCATACGAAAAGCTAGGCCTTTCCTAATCAGCAGAGAGGATACTTCAGATATACTGAACTGTGTAAAGACAAATCTTTCACATAAACTTGTGTATAGCTTGCTTTAAGCGTAATTCTTTAGAAATCACAACTTGTACCTGTTTCTTAATTTAAATTTTAGCTAAAAGTCCATTATAGGACTGCTAACGTTGACAACAGGAAGAAGGTATAAATGTACGTATCCTTTAAAAGATTTTATGGATACCTTCAACATCCTTTAAATATATGTTAAATGTAACTTATTAATATTGCTACCACGATAACCTAATTCCCTCGAAAAGCTTCACTGGAATACCCATTGTTATTATGATGCTGACTCTTAATATTTAATATTAATATAAAAACAGAAAGTCTTGGTATAACCACTATGCTTTAATTTCAAAACTTATAATAGCCGCTTTTTCCTCGTCTTCGTGAGTCATAACTCGTAGTTCATTCCAGCCTGGATCCTCAGAATGGATAACATCCATTATTTCCTTTGTTGTCATCCCTTCGATTATCTGTATAAAAACAATTAAATTCTTAATTGAACATTTCCATAGCCCTAATTCACCAGCTTACTAGTGGTTCTAGATGATCCTTAGCTAGATCCGCTTGCGCAATTATTCTTACATCTATAATTACAAATCATCACATATATAGAACAGTCCATGCTTTGATTACCCACAACCCTCTACATATCATCACACCCCTTATATGTGTCAAAACGTAGACGTTCCATAAGTACTTATATCATTGCACAATCGCATGATGCTACGTCAACAACACCTTATGTCGCTGCGTACATTTTATGAATCATGTGGCTGGAGCTTAGTGAGAACAGCTGTGACAAGTTGACCCTCTTCCACGAAAAGGAGCTACCAAATAAACGAGTTGTATCGAAGGTTAGATAAAGTAATTGTATACGTCCCCGTGAAGTTTGAGAATCAATACTGCATGATACATCGTTTAAGCATAGATTATATATAGAGACTACGTAACGTAGCCTATGGTTTAAGCGACCGTATCACTATGCTAACTGAAGCTTTTAAGCTCCGTGCTCTCTTATGTTACTGTTAGTTTTCTTCCTCATCATTGCGTGTACGCATATTTCCAAGAGTGTACCGCATTAGGTTGGGATATATATGAATAAATTTGTATTGCCTACTCTGTACCTATTACCTTATTTGGAGCATGTTCTAAGTCTTTAATAAGACTGTTTGTTCTATTTAAGTTTTAGAGGTACATCCAATCGCTAAGTCTACAGTTATATTTTCTTTCAATATAGTCCTTCCATCTTTAATTGTTGTGCCAAACCATATGTGAGTAGATGTACTGTATGTGTTCATTTCACATATGAGGAGATGTACTGTATGTGTTGATCTGTATCAACAAAATCTTTTGTATATTGTGTTTCATTCAAATCTTACAACTTTCTAAAGAGGCTTTTTTAAAACTATTCCTAATTTCCATACTTGAAACTACATGGCACCAATAATATTATGAAATCAATCTATAGAATTTTCAATACTACAAACCCTACCATCTTCATCAACCTTATCCCTTAACCACTCTTAAGAATTTATTAATACCTCACCTCCTCAATTCAAAATTCATAGCTCAAAAAAACCAAGGATATGAATTTTAAATTAAACAACAGTGGAAATTGCCTTTGAAAACCTCTAGAACACAAACAGAGCACACTTAGTCAATTTATAAGACTATTACGTATGCTCTAAGTGTGTAAATAGGTATAAGAAAGGCAAAATAATCACTATATATACGTTTAATAATATGCTTAGAAACAAACAGTACTTATGATAGTGACTTACCCAAACAGTACATATTGCGCTAAAAACAAAATCTAAGCAAACTAACCTTTAGTTAAAAACTTTAGATTTTTAATTAAAATAAACGTTCTCTATAATTAAAAGCAAAATATATATCTCTATCCAACATTAAAATGAAAACATAAACCATCTTCATCTATAGAATCTAGCTTCCATAACCAATCTTGCTTCTATGATTTCTGATTCTGATTCTGGATCTTTGCTGGTTGATCATGCCGGAGTATTCTTCATTTACGATTTGACTGACATCAACTGGTGATGTAGTAACATCTAATAAAGGGTGCAAGTTACGGACAAATATATATATAAAATACTAAAATTACAATCAAGTACTAGACAGTACAAGTTACAAATTTATGAGAGCCAACTGACTAAACAATATTAAAATTACAATCAAGTACTAGCTACACAGTTCCAGTTAAAAATTTAAGGAGATCCAAGTGACCCCTATAGGATAATCAGTATTTTAAATAGTACGTATAGTTGCAGACTTTCAAATCCTCAACTACTGCATAGAGAATAGTAGTTGATACAGATCATCCAATTGCAAGGTAGAACACATGGCCTACCAATTACCTTTTCACATCTTAGTATATAGACTGAAGATGATGCATCTGCATGCCATATATCAACAAAGGTTCCAGTCTTAAAGGGGTCTTAGCTAATAACCACGTTGACAGCAGATTTGATTTGCCTTGTGAGTGAGCTAAGAATACCGACAGTTGGTTGCATGCATTCACATAATCAACAGGGTTGGAGACCATTTTGTAACTTGTACACAAGGGACATCAATATATATATTAATATATATATATAATACGACTTCATACGCAACTATTATAACACATTTTATACGTCGATAGATGTAGAATATGAGTTCATATGCAACTATTGTAACACTTAATTTATACGTCAATACATCGTTTTTGCAAATGGTGGCGTTCAGGAAGCTTTAGTTAACGACGCTTTTCTGTCGCTGTTTATAATTATTAGGACACTTAAGCGTCCTCAATCGTTAGGATTAAGAGTAATATGTCAAAGCCCAACGATGCGGCCAAGTAGTTTGAGTAAATTCGGGGGGCGACAGCCCCACGAATTTTTAAACTCCAACTACTTGTTATCCTAGGAACAGTCTTTGGTACAGATTCAGAGCCTATATGTTTGAAATCGGGAGCCATTATAACTAGGAGATAAGTCATAGAGCTTGGGGAACACTTTTATCGAGTTCGGAGGCCATTTTATCCTAGGAATGGTCTTTGGTAAGCTAATTCATAAAATTTGTACTTACAATTAGTACCTATGACTAGAACATTAACATATAACTGGTACCTATAAACAGTCCATACAACAAGTACCTCAAACCAGACCTCCAACTATTACAACTACTGAATATATCTAGGACTAGCACTAGTATATACAACTAGTTCATAAAACTAGTACCTACAACTAGTAAATATTACTAGTACTAGTACATATTAGAACTAGCACATGCAACTAGTACATAACTAATACATAAAGTTAATACATAAAATTGTACACATAACTAGTACATACCACTAATTTATACAACTAATACATACAACTAGTATACAACCAGTACATAAAATTAGTTCATACAATTAGAACATACAACTATTACATACAACTAGTACATACAACTTGTACGTACAAATAGTAAATATAACCAGTGCTAGTACGTACAACTAGTACATGCAACTAGTGCCTACAGTTAGTATATATTACCTTTACTTGTACATTCCACTAGTTAATCCTAGTAGTACATACAACTATTACATACAACTAGTACATAACTAGTACATATATACAACTGGTACATACAACTATTATATACAATTAGTACAGGCAACTATTACATTCGACTAGTTCATATAAGTAATACCTACAAATATTTAATATAACTAGTACTTGTACATTCAACTAATACCTACTTAATATCTGGTATACCTAGTACTAGAAACCTACAACTAGTACACATAACTAGTACATACACCTAGTACTTACAACTGGAACATACTAATAGTACATACAACTAGTACATAAAAGTAGTACATTCAATTAGGACATGCAAGTAGTAAATACAACTAGTACATACAACTAGCACATACATCAAGTACATACACCTAGTATATAACTAGTCCATACAGGTGGTACATACAACTAGTTCATACAATTAGAACCTACAACTACTAAATACAACTAGTACATACAATTAGTACATACAATTATAACATTCAACAAGTCCATGCAACTAGTAACATAACCTAGTAAGTATAACTAGTGCTAGTACATACAACTAGTACATATACCTAGTACAAACAACTACTATGTATAACTAGTACATACACATATAACTAGTACATATAAATAGTCCATACAACTAGTACATTAAACTAGAACTCCTTCTATGACGTATAATTATTTCACACAATTAGTGCATATATCTAGTACATACAACTAGTCCATACATTTTGTGCTACAACTAGTACATACAACTAGTGCATACCACCAGTACAATCAACTAGTAAATATAACTGGTAAATATAACTAATATATATAACTTGTACTAGTACACACAACTAGTAATTATAACGATTAAATATTACTTGTACTAGAACATATTACTAGTTGATACAACTAGCACATACAACTAGTACATACAACTGGTATACAACTAGTACATACAACTAGTATATGCAATTAGTACTTACAACAAGTATCTAATTATTACCTAATTTTACTAGTCCTAGAACTTAAAACTAGTACCTATAAATAGTACATACAACTAGTACCTGCAATTAGTACATACAATTAGTACATACAATTAGTACACAGAACTAGTACTTAAAACTAGTTCATATAACTAGTACATAACTAGTACATACAATTAGTACATAGAACTAGATCAAACAATTAGAACAAACAGCTACTACATAAAACTAATACCTATAATTAGTAAATATAGCCTGCACTAGTACATACAACTAGTGCATAAAACTAGAACCTACAACTAGTAAATACTACCAGTACTAGTAAGTGCAATTAGTTATAAGAACTAGTAAATGCATCTAGTACATGGCTAATACATACAGTTAATACACACTATGGGTACACACAACTAGTACATACAACTAATATATACAACTTATACATACAACTAGTATATAACAAGTACATACAACTAGAACATAAAACTAGTTCATACACTTAGAACATACAACTACTACATACTGTTAGTACATACTACTAATACTTACAACTAGTAAATATAACTAATACTAGTACATACAACTAGTTCATACAACTATTACATTCAACTATTACACAGAACTAGAACCTACAATTAGTAAATATTACCAGTACTAGTACATAGCATTAGTTAATACTACTAATTCACACAGCTAGTACATACAGCTAGTGCAAAACTAGTACATTCAACTGATACATACAATTATCAGGGAGTACGGTAGTACTCCCAATGTAGGGATGACATGGTTTTTTTCGTTTTCCCCATACATTGGTATAGGAGCGAAATCCCGAAATAGGCCGAAAATCGACAAAACAAGGCTATGTATAGCTAAATATACAATATACATACTCTAAATAGACCTTAAAAGCAAGCGAATATGTCCCGCTGGTGAAATAATAAACTTTAAAAATTCCCATTTTCGTCTTCTTCATATTCTTCTCATTCTTCGTCAGCCATAACTAAAAAACTATATAAGCTTTTGGACTAATTGTTACACGAAACTACTGCAAATTTTCCGAGCTGTATTCTTTTGTAGAAGCAAGAGCGATAACGCTATTATTGAGCATGGCGGTTTTCATGACCCTAGAGTCAAGGCATCAATAAAGTCGCCATTTTAATGACGTCATAATCAGTCGAAGATTGCGAAACCAAAATGATTTTAATTATACGAATCTAATTCCTAGCCCATGCTCCATAAAAAGTACAGAAACTAGAAATATTAAAAATTTTCTACAAAAATAGTGAAGATGTAGGGATGGCATAAAAAGTAGAGAAACAAGAAAGGGATGTTACACAGTGAAGCATTAGCTATACATGAATCCTACAAGCAAGGGTGTTGTATGATTCATGCACAGCTAATGCTTCACTGTGTAACATCCCTTTCTTGTTTCTCTACTTTTTATGCCATCCCTACATCTTCACTATTTTTGTAGAAAATTTTTAATATTTCTTTATATATAATTAGTACATGCAACTATTACATTCAACAAGTACATCCAACTAAAACCTACAACTAGTAAATATAACTAGTCCTAGTACATACAACTAGTGCCTACAGTTAGTAAATATTACCAGGACAAGTACAAACCACTAGTTAACACAACTAATACATACAACTAGTTCATACAACTAGTACATAACTAGTACATACAACTATAATATAGAACTATAATAAGCATTTATTACATATAACTATTACATTCAACTAGTACATATATCCAGTACCTATAACTAGTTTATATAACTAGCACTTGTACATACAAATAGTACCTACTTAGTAACCAGTTTTGCTAAAAGCAGAACCTACAACTAGTACATATAACTAGTATATACAACTAGTACCTACAAATGGTACACACAAATAGTACACACAACTAGTACATACAACCAGAACATAAAACTAGTAGACACTAACTACTACATATAACTAGTATATACACATATAACTGGTCCATATAAATAGTACATGCATCTAGTACATACTACTAGTACATACAACTATAACATAAAACTAGTACATACAACTAGTACCCACTACTAGTACATTCTACTAGTACGTATAACAAGTACAAACAAGAAATAGATATAACTAGTATATATAAATAGTACGTGCATCTAGTATATACCACTAGTACATACAACTAGTTCATACAACTATAACATAAAACTAGTAGATACAACTAATACACACTACTAGTACATTCTACTAGTACGTGTAACAAGTACAAACAAGTAATGCATTTAACTAGTACCTACAACTAGTACACATAACTAGCACATACAACTAGTGCGAACAACTACTTCATACAACTTGTACCTACAACTAGTACCTATGACTTGAACATACACATATAAACAGTACATACAACTAGGACATTAAACTAGAACTCCAACTAGTATTACATATAACTAGTGCCTACTTAGTAACTAGATTAACTAGTACTCAAACTTACTAGTACTCTTACATACAACTAGTCCATATATACACATATAAATAACTAGCGCATACAGCCTATATTGGCACTTATAATTTGTACTTACCACTAGTAAATATAACTAGTACTAGTATATACAACTAGTACTAGAACATACAACTAGTTTATATAACTAGAAAATATAGCTAGTACTAACAACTAGTACATACAACTAGGACATTAAACTAGAACTCCAACTAGTATTACATATAACTAGTTCCTACTTAGTAACTAGATTAACTAGTATTCAAACTTACTAGTACTAGTACATACAACTAGTCCATATATACACATATATATAGCTAGTGCATACAGCCTATATTGGCACATATAATTTGTACTTACCACTAGTAAATTTAACTAGTACTAGTACATACCACTAGTTTATACAACTAGAAAATAAAGCTGGTACTAACAACTAGTATTTGCAACTAGTACATACAACTATTACACACAACTAGTACATTCTACTAGTACTTATAACAAGTACAAACAAGTAATACATATAACTAGTACATACAACTAGTACATACAACTAGTACATTCACCTAGGCTAACAACTACTTCATACAACTTGTACTAACAACTAGTACCTATGATTGAAACATACACATAAAATTAGTACATATAAATAGTATATACATACAACTAGGACATTAAACTAGAACTCCAACTAGTATTACATTTTACTAGTGCCTACTTAGTAAATTGATAAACTAGTACTCAAGCTTACTAGTGCTAGTACATACAACTAGTCCATAAACATATATATATAACTAGTAAACACAGACTATATTAGTACATACATAGTTTGTACATACATCTAGTAAAATAACAAGTACTAGTACATAAAACTAGTTAACAAAATGTATAGAAAATATCGCTAGTACAAACACGAAGTACATACAACTAGTACATACAACTTGTACATACAACTAAAACGTATAACTAGAACATATAACTAGAACATGCACATATAACTACAACATAGAACTAGTACATACAGGTATCAATGAGTAAACACTACTAGTACATAGAACTAGTACATACGACTTCTACATATAACTAGTAAACACAACTAGTACATACAACTAGTACATATAACTAGTTCATACAACTAGTACACACAACTAGTATACACAATTAGTGTATACAACCAGTACATTCAACTAGTCCTAACACTAGTTCCTATAACTAGTACTAGAAAGTACTTCCATTAGTACATACAAATAGTTTATACAATTAGAACATACAAGTAGTACATTAACCTAGTACATAGAACTAGTACATAGAAAGACTACATAAAACTGATACATACAACAAGTACACGCAACTAGTAAATAATAATTAGTATATAAAAATAGTGCAAATAACTAGAACATAGGACTTTCGACTAGTACTTAAAACTAGCAAACATAACTTGTATATACTACTTGCACATACAAAAAATACATACAATTCGTACCTACAATTAGTATATATGACCAGTACTAGAACATAAAACTACAACGTACAACTGGTACATACAACTAGTAACGAGTACGTACAAATAGTACATAGAACTAGTACATACAACTTGTACATACAATTAGTACGTACATCGATTACGTACAATTTGTACTATGACTAATTCATATAACTAGTATATACAACTCAAAAATAAAACTAGTATATACAAATAGTATCTACAATTAGTAAATTTAACTAGTACTAGTATATAAACTAATACATTGAACTAGTACATACACGTAGCATCCTTTGAGGTGCTCCATTTATCAGGTAACTGGGGGATGGTCGCATTACTGGCTGCTCACCGCCAGGACCTACATTCATCCTTAATGCGATTAGGGTATCATCATCAAAAGCAGTGTGAATCTTCGCTTGATCAAAGACAAAGATCACATCGTAAATCCTAGGGGTATATTTAAAAGCTGCAATTTTTGCAGCCTTAGATACCTGTGCACAAAAAGTTTCAGCAGTAAAATATCCTTCATTCTCTGCAGCAATATAGAGCACTTCTCTAGCCAGCATTGGAACATCTGAACCATCTTCATCCCGTCTACTTATCTCAAATTGTGAGAGCTGTAAAAGGCCATTGAATTAATCCAAAAGTCTGTTACCATTATTCCTATACCCTGATCTTTTGTTCTAAGAGGATACTTTCCTTTTTCATACCATGAATAACTAACTCCCTCATTGGAATGAAAAGTACTTTCATCATGGTAAATAAGCACAAGATATTTGTCTGCATCAGGGTTCCCTAGAGGATAAGGATGGATTCCATCCATTGGTGTGGGTGGTGGTTTGGGGGAGTTTTCTAATTCTTGCATCATATGTAAGAAAATATTTCGATCTGTTACTAGGTCAGCCTTTTCATGGCCCATCAACATACCCTTTGTTTATTTTAGAATATTCAAACCCTGCAATTTTCATCAACCTCCAAGCTGACATTGCTGAAATGGAATGTGGACTTCCTACTGTAACTGGAATACGTGATACAAGTGTGGGCAATAAAACCATGTTAATGAATTTTTGAAAGCTAGCAATATTTATTTTGTAATTTCTTTTACCAGTGTACATCCTGAGCCACTCTATTGCCTTAGCTTAAACCTTTTCATTTTTTATTAGTCCAATCCTCTCCCACTGACCTCTTCCATCATTTACTAAGTCTCCTTGTAATGTATAAAAATCTTGATGCCACTTTCTAATTGACCTCTTCTGATATGCCAGTGTAGCTTGAGGTTATTTCTGCTGCTTTCCTTTTAGTCCGCACTGTACGAAGAAGTGCATCCATTAGCATGATACCTGGCATGTGTAGAGTTTCAGTTGGTTGCCGTGAAATCCACTCTTTGAGTATTGTTTGGGCATCATCACTGCTAAATTCATATTCATTATCACTGTCATTACTGTCTTCTGGACTACTATCACTGGATTGTGTTTGAGCAAGCATTGAACTGGAAGATTCCCTTTCAATTTTGGATGGCCTTTCCTCATCTTCAGTTACATTTAGATTAGGTAAGCCTAGAACAGTCATGTCAGGATCTTGTTCATGTGTAGAAGTGCTTGCAATTGAAAGTGCTACTTCAGCAACAGGATTTTTTCGACTTTCTTTGCCTAATCGAACCAATTCCATTCTTTCTTGTAAGCGTTTTCTTTGAAACCATCGATTAGACTTTTAAGACATGGTGACTAACAAATACGATCACAAAATAATGAGTTATCAACTATTTAAATTGGATTATGCATGATGACCTTACGCCATGTTTTTAATAGGAACGATGTAATATGGGATGATGTCATAAAATATACGAGGTCGCATCCTGTGGTCAATTACTTCATTGTAAACGTCATAGGTATTCTGTAACCTGATTGGTTAAAATGTATATTTCAACACAGAAGCATCCTGTAGCCTTTCTGATGTCATAATTGGATTCTACACTATTGAAAACCCCTTCCCGCATCAAACCACAACCGGAAATAACTAGGGTACGAAGTCACAGTTAAAAAAGTAAATGGGAAGTTCTTCCTAATATGCACTATACATATAACTAGTACATACACATATAACTGATACTTATAAATAGTATATACACATAGTACATAAAATAGTACATTAAAATATTACTTATAACTAGAAACTAATACAAGTATTTCATAGAATGAGGACATAATACTAGACCGTACAACTTGTATATACAACTAGTAGATAGCTACTACATACAACTCTTATATACGTGCAACTAATACATACAACTCGCCCATAACTAGTACATATAACTAGTACATACAACTAGTATCTAGTACAAACAACTAGTGCCTGCCTAGGTCCAGGCATAACTAGTATTTGAACCTATATTTAGAACATACAACTCATACATAAAACTAGTACATACAACTACACCAAACAACTAGGTCAAATAACTATTACATATACCTACTACATATTCCCAGTAAATACACATATACCTTGTAATTATATATAGTACATACAACTAGTAGTGCATACAACTAGTACATATAACTAGTCCATACACATATAAACTGGTACTTTTAAATAGTACATACACATAGTACATATATTCAAAGAGTACATACAACTAGTACACACAACTCTAAACTAGTACATACAACTAGTTCATAGAACGAGAACATAATACTAGAATGTACAACTTGTATACCCAACTTGTATATAACTACTACATACAACTAGTTCATACGTAAAACTAGTGCGTAAAACTCGTACATAGCTAGAACCTACAACTAGTAAATATAACTAGTACTAGTACATAAAACTAGTACATGCAACTAGTACATCAAAATACTACACGCCACTAGTACATACAACTAGTACATCCACCTACTAAATATGACTATTACATACACATAAACATAGAAATTATAAATAGTTCATACAACTAGTGCATACAGCTAGTGCATACAACTAGTAGAGATAACTAGTACACAAGCATATAACTAGTACATACACATATAACTGGCGCTTATAAATAGTACATACACATAGTACATGCACCTAGTACATACAACTAGTACATACAACTAGAAACTATGATATACAAGTAGCTCATTGAACGAGTACATAATACTAGAACGTACAACTTGTATATACAAGTAGAACATAGCTACTACATACAAGTAAAAGCAACTAGTACATATAACCAGTACATTCACCTACTACATATAACTAGAACATACACATATATCCAATTATTATAAATAGTACTTGCAACTAGTACATACACCTAGTACATAAACTAGTACATATAACTGGTATATATAGCTACTACATATGAATAGTACTTATACACATAACTAGTACATAACAATAGTACATACAACAAGTACAAAACATTAGTTCCTTCCTATTACTTAGTATAACTTGTAATGGAACCTACAACTAGTTCAAACAACAAGTACACACAACTAGTACATACAATTAGTCACCTGTACATACAACTAGTACATACAATTAGTCACTAGTACATACAACTAGTATCTATAACTGGGACATATAACTGGCACATATAACTAGTACATATAAATAGTACATACAACTAGTTCATAAAACTAGTATATACAAGTAGTACATGCAACTAGTATCTAGTACATACAACTACAACCTATCTAGTACCAAGTATAACTAATACATGAACCAACAACTAGTACATACACATAGTACATACAACTAGTACATACTACTAGTGTGTACAACTAGAAAGTAGTACACACCACTAGTACATACAACTAGTACATACTACTAATACAAACAGCTAGGATATAAAACTAGTACATCCACCTACTACATATGACTAGTACATACACATATACCTAGAAATTATAAATAGTATGTGCAACTAGTACTTACACTTAGTTCATAAAACTAGTACATACAACAAGTACATCAAACTAGACCTACAACTATTACAACTACTGAATATATCTAGTACTAGTACTAGCACATACAACTAGTTTATAAAACTAGTACCTACAACTAGTAAATATTACTAGTACTAGTACATATTAGAACTAGCACATGCAACTAGTACATAACTAATACATACAGTTAATACATACAACTAGTACACACAACTAGTACATACCACTAGTTTATACAACTAATACATACAGTTAGTATATAACCAGTACATACAACTAGTACATAAAATTAGTTCATACAATTAGAACATACAACTATTATATACAACTAGTACATACAACTAATACCTACAAATAGTAAATATAACCGGTGCTAGTACATACAGCTAGTACATACAACTAGGACAAATATTAGTATATAACTAGTACATACAACTAGTACATAAAACTAGTTCATACAATTACAACATACAACTACGACATACACTAGGACATGCAACTAATACCTACAAGTAGTAAATATAACTTGTACTACTACATACACCTGGTTCATCCAACTGGTTCATAAAACTATAACATTCAACTAGTACAGACAACTTGTACGTACAACTAGTAAATATAACCAGTGCTAGTACGTCCAACAAGTACATACAACTAGTGCCTACAGTTAGTATATACTACCTTTACTTGTACATTCCACTAGTTAATCCTAATCGTACACACAACAATTATAAACAACTAGTACATAACTAGTACATACAACTGGTACATACAACTATTATATACCATTAGTACATGCAACTATTATATATCTGGTATTACTAGTACTAGAAACCTACAACTAGTACACATAACTAGTACATACACCTAGTTCTTACAACTAGTACCTACTAATAGTACATACAACTAGTACATTAAATTAGTAGTAAATACAACTAGGATATACAACTACTACACCTAGTATATAACTAGTCCATAGAGGTGGTACATACAACTAGTTCAAACAATTAGAACATACAACTACTACATACAACTAGTACATGCAACTAATACCTACAACTAGTAAACATAACTTCTACTACTACCTACAACTATATAGTACTTACAACTAGTATTTACAACAAGTAAATATTACCAGTAATAGTAAATACAACTAGTTAATACAACTACTACATACAACTAGTACATGAATAGTTCTTACAACTAATACATACAACCCGTACAATTAGTACCTACAACTAGTAAATATAACAAGTGCTAGTACATACAACCAGCACCTACCTGGTACCTAGTTTAACTAGTACTAGAACCTACAAGTAGTGTATATACAAATAGTATATACAACTAGACCATATAAATAGTACATACCATAGTATATATAACTCATACATACCACTAGTTCATACAACTAGCACATACAACTAGTACCTATGACTATAACATACACATTTACCTAGTACATATATATATATACAACTAGTACATGAGTCTAGAACTCCTACAATGACGTATAATTATTTCACACAATTAGTTAACACAACTAGTCCATACAATTAGTGCTACAACTAGTACATACAACTAGTACATACAACCAATACAAACAACTAGTAAATATAACTTTTAAATATAACTAATATATATAACTTGTACTAGAACATACAACTAGTAAATATAACGATTAAATATAACTTGTACTAGAACATATTACTAGTTGATACAACTAGCGCATACAACTAGTACATACAACTGGTATACAACTAGTACATACAACTAGTATATGCAATTAGTACTTACAACAAGAACTAGAACTTACAACTAGTACCTATAAATAGTACCCTACTAGTACAAATAACTAGTACATACACATATAACTGGTACCTATAAATAGTACATACACCTAGTAAATACAATTAGTACATACAACTAGTACTCAGAACTAGTACTTAAAACTATTTCATATAACTAGTACATAACTAGTACATAAAATTAGTCATAGAACTAGTTCAAACAATTATATAGAACATACAGCTACTTCATAAAACTAATTAGTAAATATAGCTTGCACTAGTACATACAACCAGGGCATAAAACTAGTACCTACAACTAGTAAATTTTACCAGTAAAATGCAACTAGTTATTAGAACTAGTACATGCATCTAGTATAAAGCTAATACATACAGTTAATACATACCACAAGTACACACAACTAGTACATACAACTAGTTTATACAACTAATACATACAACTAGTATATAACAAGTACATACAACTAGTACATAAAACTAGTTCATACACTTAGAACATAAAACTACTACATACAACTAGTACATACAACTAATACTTACAACTAGTAAATATAACTAATACTAGTACATACAACTAGTTCATACAACTATTACATTCAACTATTACATACAACTAGTACCTACAACTAGTAAATATAACCCGTGCTAGTATGTACAACTAGTACATACAACTAGTGCCTACAGTTAGTATATATTACTAGTACCAGTACATAACACTAGTTAATACTACTAGTACATACAGCCAGGACATACAGCTAGTACATAACTAGTACATAAAACTAATTAATATAAATAGACCTTGTACATACAAATAAAACCTACTTAGTATCTAGTATTACTACTACAAGAACTTACAACTAGTACACATAACAAGTACATACACCTAGTACATACTACTAGTACATACAAATAGTACATACAGCTAGTACGTAAAGGTAGCACATTCAACTAGGATATAAAACTAGTACCTACAACTAGTAAATTTTACCAGTAAAATGCAACTAGTTATTAGAACTAGTACATGCATCTAGTATAAAGCTAATACATACAGTTAATACATACCACAAGTACACACAACTAGTACATACAACTAGTTTATACAACTAATACATACAACTAGTATATAACAAGTACATACAACTAGTACATAAAACTAGTTCATACACTTAGAACATACAACTACTACATACAACTAGTACATACAACTAATACTTACAACTAGTAAATATAACTAATACTAGTACATACAACTAGTTCATACAACTATTACATTCAACTATTACATACAACTAGTACCTACAACTAGTAAATATAACCCGTGCTAGTATGTACAACTAGTACATACAACTAGTGCCTACAGTTAGTATATATTACTAGTACCAGTACATAACACTAGTTAATACTACTAGTACATACAGCCAGTACATACAGCTAGTACATAACTAGTACATAAAACTAATTAATATAAATAGACCATGTATATACAAATAAAACCTACTTAGTCTCTAGTATTACTACTACAAGAACTTACAACTAGTACACATAACAAGTACATACACCTAGTACATACAACTAGTACATACAAATAGTACATACAGCTAGTACGTACAAGTAGCACATTCAACTAGGACATAAAACTAGTTCATATAACTAGTACATAACTAGTACATACAACCAGTATGTACAACTAGTACAAACAACTAGTATATACAACTAGTTCATACAACTTGCACATACAATTAGTAGTAACAACTAGTTCATACAATTTGTACTTACAATTAGTGCCTATGACTAGAACATTCACAAAAACTGGTTCATAGAAATAGTACATACAACTAGTACATCAAACTAGACCTCCAACTAATTCAACTACTGAATATAACTAGTAGTAGTACATACAACTTGTTCATACAACTAGAAATACAACTTGTACATACAACTATTACATACAATCAGTACATACACCTAGTACATACAACTAGTTATTAGAACTATTACATACAACTAGTACATAACTAAAACATACAGTTATTACATGCTACTTGTACACACAACTTGTGCATAAATAGTTCATCCAACTAGTACATTCAACTAGTACATATAGTTAGTACATACAACTATTGCATTCAACTAGTACATCCAACTATAACCTACAACTAGTAAATATAACTAGTCCTAGTACATACAACTAGTACATACAACTAGTGCCTACAGTTAGTAAATATTACCAGTACAAGTACAAACCACTAGTTAATACAACTACTACATACAACTAGTTCATATAACTAGTACAACACTAGTACATACAACTAATAAATACAACTAGTACATCAAAGTAGTGCCTACAACTAGTACATGGAACTAGTAACAAGTACATATACTTAGTACATACAACTAGTACATACAAGTGGTGCGCACAACTAGTACACACAAGTGGTACACACAACTAGTACACACAACTAGTACATACAACCAGAACATAAAACTAGTAGACACCAACTACTACACATAACTAGTATATACAAATATAACTGGTCCATAAAAATAGTACAGGCATCTAGTACATACCACTAGTACATACAACTAGTACATACAACTAGTACACACTACTAGTACATTCTACCAGTATGTATAACAAGTACAAACAAGTAATACGTATAACTAGTACATATAAATAGTACATGCATCTAGTACATACCGCTAGTACATACTACTAATACATACAACTACAACATAAAACCAGTACATACAATTTGTACACACTACTAGTACAATCTACTAGTGCGTATAACAAGTACAAACAAGTAATACATATAACTAGTACATACAACTAGGACACGCAACTAGCACATACAACTAGTGCGAACAACTACTTCATACAACTTGTACTTACAATTAGTACCTATGACTTTTACCTACACATATAAATAGTACATACAACTACGACATTAAACTAGTTCTAGTAAGTTTGAGTACTAATTAATCTAGTTACTAAGTAGGTACAAGTTATATGTAATACTAGTTGGAGTTCTAGTTACATACAACTAGTCCATACACATATATATATAACTAGCACACACAGTCTATGTTACTACATATAATTTGTACCTACAACTTGTAAATATAAATAGTACTAGTACATAAAACTAGTTAATAAAATGTATAGAAAATATAGCTAGTACAAACACCGAGTACATACAACTAGTACAACCACTTGTACATACAACTAGAACATATAACTAGAACATATAACTAGAACATACACATATAACTAGTACATACAACTAGTACATACATCTAGTAAATATAACTAGTTCTAGTATATAAAACTAATACATAGAACTAGTACACACAGGTAGCAATGAGTAAACACTACTAGTTCTATAGTACATACGACTTGTACATACAACTAATAAACACAACTAGTACACACAACTAGTAGATATAACTAGCTCATACAACTAGTACGCACAACTAGTATACACAATTAGTGTATACAACCAGTACATTCAACTAGTCCTAACACTAGTTCATATAACTAGTACTAGAAATTACTTCCAATTAGTACATACAATTAGTTCATACAATTAGAAGATACTAGTAGTACATTAACCTAGTACATAGAACTAGTACATAGAAGGACTACATAAAACTAGTATATATATCTAGTGCATACAAATATAACGAGTTCATATAAGTAGTTCATACAACCAGTACATACAATTAGTACTTATAAATAGTATATACAACTAGTACATACAACAATTACACTCAACTAGTATATATAACTACTACATACAATTGGTACATATAAATAGTACAAACAACTAGTACATACAACTAGTATCTCGTACATACAACTAGTACCTACCTAGTAACTAGTCTAACTAGTACGGGAACCTACAACTAGTATATACAACTAGTACATACATCAAGTGCATACAATTAGTACACAAAAAGAATAGTACATATCTCTAGTTCAAAGAAATATAACGAATACATATAAGCTGTACATACAACTAGTATATACAACTAGTACATGCAACTAGTATCTAGTACATACAACTACAACCTATCTAGTACCTAGTATAACTAGTACATGAACCAACAACTAGTACATACACATAGTACATACAACTAGTACATACAACTAGTACATACTACTAGTGTGTACAACTAGAAACTAGTACATACTACTAGTTCATAGAACGAGTACATAATACTAGAACATACAACTTGTTTATGCAACTAGTTCATAGCTAATATTTATGACTAGTATATACATACAACTAGTACGTACAACTGGTACACAACTATTACATACAATTACTACATCCCACTAGTACAAAAAATTCGAACAAACAACTACTACATACAACTTCTACATACAACTAGTATCTACAACTAGTAAATATAACTAGGACTAGTACATAAAAAGCATGCATACAACTAGCACATGCTACTAGTACATACAACTAGACCAAACAACTAGGTCAAATAAGTATTACATATACCTACTACATATACCCAGTAAATACACATATACCTTGTAATTATATATAGTACCTACAGCTGGTGCATACAACTAGTACATATAACTAGTCCATACACATATAACTGGTACTTATAAATAGTACATACACATAGTACATATATACAAAGGGTACATACAACTAGTACATACAACTAGTACATACAACTAGTTCATAGAACGAGAACATAATGATAGAATATACAACTTCTATACACAACTTGTGTATAGCTACAACATACAACTAGTTCATACGTAAAACTAGTGCGTCCAACTCGTACATAACTAGTACCTACAACTAGTAAATATAACTAGTACTAGTACATAAAACTAGTACATACAACTATAAACTAGTAGATACAACTAGTTTATAGAACGAGAACATAATACTAGAATGTACAACTTGTATACACAACTTGTGTATGGCTACTACATACAACTAGTACATAAAACTAGTTCATACAATTACAACATACAACTACTACATACACTAGGATATACAACTAATACCTATAGTAGTAAATATAACTTGTACTACTACATACAACTAGTTCATACAACTATAACATTCAACTAGTACAGACAACTTGTACGTACAACTAGTAAATATAACCAGTGCTAGTACGTACAACTAGTACATACAACTAGTGCCTACAGTTAGTATATATTACCTTTACTTGTACATTCCACTAGTTAATCCTACTAGTACATGCAACTATTATATACAACTAGTACCTAACTAGTACATACAACTGGTACATACAACTATTATATACCATTAGTACATGCAACTATTACATATGACTAGTACATATAAGTAGTACCTACAAATATTTAATGTAACTAGTACTTGTACATTCAACTAATACCTACTTAATATCTGGTATTACTAGTACTAGAAACCTACAACTATATAGTAGACATAACTAGTACATACACCTAGTTTTTACAACTAGTACATACTAATAGTATATACTAATAGTACAAACAACTAGTACATTCAATTAGGACATGCAAGTAGTTAATACAACTAGGACATACAACTAGTAGACACAACAAGTACATACACCTAGTATATAACTAGTCATTACATGTGGTACATAGAACTGGTTCAAAAAATTAGAACATACAGCTACTACATAAAACTAATACCTATAATTAATAACTATAGCTTCCACTAGTACATACAACTGGTGCATAAAACTAGTACCTACAACTAGTACATGCATCTAGTACATAGCTAATGCATACAGTTAATACATACCACTAGTACACACAACTAGTACATACAACTAATATATACAACTAAAACATACAACTAGTATATAACAAGTACATACAACTAGAACATAAAACTACTTCATAAACTTAGAACATACAACTACTACATGCACCTAGTACATACAACTAGTACATACAACCAGTATATACAACTAGTACAAACAACTAGTAAAATACAACAAGTTCGTACAACTTGCACATACAATTAATATTATCAACTATTTCATACAATTTGTACTTACAATTAGTACCTATGACTAGAACATTCACATATAACTGGTACTTATAAATAGTACATACAACTAGTACATCAAACTAGGCCTCCAACTAATTCAACTACTGAATATAACTAGTACTAGTACATATAACTTGTTCATACAATTAGAAATACAACTAGTACATACAACTATTACATACAATTAATTTATTTAATTAATTAATTAATTATTTAATTAATTAATTAATTATTTAATTAATTAATTAATTAAATGGATTAAAAAAGTTCGAGCCAAAATAAGATCCTTCCTTGTTAGATTTGTTATAGAAATCATTCCGACCGACCGAATCAAACGGATATCTGTTCTCTAGAGCGGCAATGCCCTGTTGTGGATGTAACTGCAATGGTCGCTGTAAGAACTGCTCCTGCGTGAAGGAAGGGAAGAAGTGTGACAGTTGTCTCCCTCACCAGACAGGGAAATGCTTCAACTTGAATCGCGAAGAATCATCTTCTGAACAATCCTTGGAATTACAACCTACCGAATCAGTAAGAACTCAAAGTGATCAGCCGCCCGTTTCCTGTACGACAGTTTCAGACGATAAATGGCCATCTCCTGATCCACAGACGGCCGCTTTTCGATGGGGATCACTCGATGGGAAGGTCTTTTCTGATCTCACAGTGGCTGCATACGATGAAGTTATACACTGGAAAAGAAACCTCTTTCTAGTGCCATCAGGATCTTCTGGGAAAAACTTTGTGGCAGAACTGGCCCGCCTCTGGCAAGCCTTCGCTGACTGCTCTACCCTTGAAGGCATTGCGATGAAGGCAAGTACCATCTTACAGGTCTTGCTTCTACAAAAACCAAGTAAACACAGCAAAAGCAAAGACCATGTAACACACCTGAAAAGGAGGCTTGACCTTTGGCACAGAGGGGACATCCAGTCACTCCTAAGGGAAGGTCGTTGCATTCAGGAACATCTCCACAGATCACCAAGACCAACTGACAGTGAGTTAATTGCACAAACCTTCAAACGCTTGATGATGCAAGGGAAGACCCAAAGTGCACTAAGACACCTGTCTAGAAAAACAAGTGGTGGGGTCCTAACTCTGGAAGACCTCGTGCCAGAGACAACCGATAGTGGTGAACGACAATTCCGCTCCACCCTTAGTGTACTACGGGACAAACATCCTACAGGAAAGCCACCTAATGAAGATTCCCTGCTTAACAACACCACCCCCCAACTGGTTGACCCTATTCTTTTTGAACATTTGAATGCAGACACTATCCGCCAAGCAGCCATGCGTATTCATGGAGCAGCAGGTCCATCAGGACTAGACGCTCATGCATGGAAGCGATTGTGCTCATCTTTTGGACAGGCTTCATACAGCCTCTGCACTGCAATGGCTGAGGTGGGTCGCCGCATATGTACCACATTTGTCCATCCAAACAGCTTGAGTGCTTTTGTCGCTTGCCGACTAATCCCTTTAGACAAATGCCCTGGAGTAAGACCTATAGGAGTAGGGGAGGTCCCAAGACGAATCATAGCAAAGTCTGTGCTTCGTATCATTGGTTGGGATATTGGAAAAGCGGCAGACCCTCTTCAGCTATGTTCTGGGCAGGAGGGGGGATGTGAAGCAGCAGTACATGCCATGCGACAGATATTCAGAATCCCTGAGACTGAAGGCATCCTCCTGGTGGATGCCACAAATGCCTTTAACACCATTAACAGGCAGGCTGCCCTCCATAACATCAGCATCCTATGTCCTCCTTTAGCACCTATTTTGATCAACACCTATAGAGCACCAGTCAGGAAGTGGAGAAATTGAATCAACGGAAGGTACAACACAAGGGGACCCCTTGGCAATGGCCATGTACGCTCTGGCAATTACCCCATTGATCCAGCAGCTGAGAACAAGAAATCCAGAAGCCAGTCAAGTGTGGTTTGCCGACGATGCGACATGTGCTGGTACCTGCACACAACTGAGAGCTTGGTGGGAAAATCTATCATTAAGTGGACCCACCTTCGGATATCATCCCAATGGTTCCAAAACACATCTAGTGGTGAAAGAAGAACATGAGGAAAGGGCCAGACAGATATTTAGAGACACCGACATACAAATCTCCATTCATGGGAAACGCCACCTAGGTGCTGCCCTCGGTTCCAGGACCTTTACCGAGGAATATGTCCGTGACAAAGTACAAGGTTGGCTCCAGGAGATATCTCACCTATCCGAAATAGCCATCTCCCAGCCACATGCTGCCTACGCTGCCTTTGTACATGGCCTATCTAGTCGCTGGTCATACCTGTCACGAACAATTCCAGACATTGATGATTTACTACTACCTCTGGAGGCTGCCATTCAGCAAACCCTGATTCCTGCCCTGACAGGTCGGGCGACCTGCTCTGACCTTGAGTGCGAACTGCTGGCCCTTCCTGCTAGATTAGGTGGGATGGCATTGGCAAACCCCGCAACAAAAGCTGGCGAAATTTTTGCCGCCTCAGAAGAATTTACAATGCCCCTTGTAGCCCTGATAGTCTCACAAGAGTCCAATCAAGTGATTGAGGCCGGCCAGATCATGTCCATCAAGCAAGACATTCGGCATAAGAACAGACAGAAGCAGGATAAGAAAGCCAAAGAGGTATACGATCATCTCTCCCCCCATCTGCAGCGTGCAGTTGACCTGGCCAAAGAGAAAGGATCTTCTTCCTGGCTGACAGTCACTCCATTGGAAGAGCATGGATTCTACCTAAACAAGGGGGAATTTCGAGATGCACTATGCCTAAGATATGGATGGACCCTAAACAACCCTCCCCAAACATGCAACTGTGGAACAGCGTTCACTGTTGATCATGCCATGATATGTCCAATGGGTGGCTTTCCGATCATCCACCACAATGAGATCCGTGATATCACTGCCTCATTGCTCACCGAGGTATGCCACAATGTTGCCACAGAACCTCCCTTACAGCCACTGACAGGTGAAACATTTCATCTACGTTCAGCAAATGTTGCAGATGGTGCTCGCCCAGACATCCGTGCCAGGGGTTTTTGGAGCAAAGCTCAGGACGCATTCTTTGATATACGGGTTTTTCACCCAAACGCGCCCAGCAACCGTTCCTCCTCATTGGCAACTGCATACAAGAAGCATGAGGCTGCAAAGAAAAGAGAATATGCCCAGCGCATACGGGATGTTGAACATGGAGTATTTACACCCATTGTCCTCTCCACTGTAGGAAGTATGGGAAGGGAGGCAACCATCTTCTACAAGAGGCTGGCAGACCTGGTTGCACAGAAGCAGCAAAGGCCATATGCCCTTGTCATGAATTGGTTGAGATGCCGTCTGTCGTTTGCTATACTTAGGTCCGCCATCATGTGCATCCGTGGAAGTCGTTCCTCTCTACATCACCCAATCTGTGAGGTGGACATATCTCTTGCTGCCTCTGAGGGACGCATCTCAACAAACCATTGACAATACTATATAGACTTGTAGCTTTGATTTTTTTAAAGACACTGTCAAAATCCATCACGTATTAATAATCTCTTGTAGATGAACAATTAGGCATTTTTTAATTCTTCTTTTGAATGTATAGCATCATTTCACTATTTTAACTCATTTGTTGTACACTAGTTATTTATTTATTATTATTAATTACTATTACATACAATCAGTACATACACCTAATATATACAACTAGTTATTAGAACTAGTACATACAACTAGTACATAACAAATACATACAGTTATTACATGCAACTTGTACACACAACTAGTGCATAACTAGTTTATACAACTAGTACACACAACTAGTGCATAACTAGTTTATACAACTAGTACATTCAACTAGTACATATAATTAGTACATTCAACTATTATATAGAACTATAATAAGCAATTAGTACATATAACTATTACATTCAACTAGTACATATATCCAGTACCTATAACCAGTTAATATAACTAGTACTTGTACATACAAATAGTACCTCCTTAGTAACTAGTTTTGCTAATACCAGAACCTACAACAAGTAGATATAACTAGTACATACAACTAGTAAATACAACTAGTAGATCAAACTAGTGCCTACAACTAGTACATGGAACTAGCAACAGGTACATATACGTAGTACATACAACTAGTACATGCAAGTGGTACACACAAATAGTACACACACCTAGTACATTCAACCAGAGCATAAAACTAGTAGACACCAACTACTACATATAACTAGTATATACAACTAGCACATACAACTAGGCTAACAACTACTTCATACAACTTGTACTTACAACTAGTACCTGGTCCATATAAATAGTACATGCATCTAGTAAATACCACTAGTACACACAACTAGTACATACAACTAGTACATACAACTAGCACATACAACTAGGCTAACAACTACTTCATACAACTTGTACTTACAACTAGTACCTATTATTGAAACATACGCATAAAATTAGTACATATAACTAGTACATTCACCTACTACATATAACTAGTACATACACATATATCCAATTATTATAAATAGTACGTGCAACTAGTACATGCACCTAGTTCATAAAACTAGTACATACAACTAGTATATACACCCAACTAGTACATATAACTAGTACATATAACTAGTACATATAACTAGTGCACACACCTACTACATACAACTAATACATAAAATTATAACTAGTAC